>PVKZ01003186.1:0-151652 GCA_004027375.1 Macroglossus sobrinus
ATATATGAATAGTAGCTTATTTAAAGATGCTTAATAGAAAAGCTTAACTTCAAAATGAGATAACTTAGAGTGCATAATGTAATTTTATTCATTTTTATGAAGGATTACTATAGGGAGAACAAACTGGATCTATTTGTTTTACAAGAGGAAGAGCTATGACAAGTGGATGGGCATTAGAGAGGTGCATTACAACTCAATATAAGGACTCCCAAAAACCCAACCACCCACATCAGAATAAACTCCTTGTTGGTTTAATAAATTTCTTTTAATGAGCTTTCTGAATTATTTATAAAAAGCAAAAAATTTTTACTTGGAAGTATTATGATTTTAAGAATTTAATAAACTTTAATAAAAATATGACATTATCACCCCTTAGAGTTACTAAAATAGTCTTTGAAATTAACTTTTATTTATAAGACATAGACTAACCAACTTTGGATTTGGGGTGACACCCTGCATAGGTTTGGGGTAACTTTTCCTCTTTGTCAAGAGATCAACAACTTAAACTGGCCTATTTTTTATGTAAAATATACAAAACAAAATAAATATGATTATTCATTGGGGCTATTCCCCTGCTAAAATGTTCAGCTTTAAATGATGATGCCAGGTTTTCTCCCAGGCCATCTGTTGGGCCTGGCTTAGCTTTCTGAAAATTTAAATGCTTCTTATTTCAGATGCTTTTGAATTTCTGTTCCCTAGATGGCCCTTCCACCCATAGCAAAATTATAAGCCTCTTTTAGCTGTCTGTATTTCTGCTTCCCCTCTTAGCTCTAATACTAAAGTTTGTCTTTTGTATTTACAATAAAATGTCTTCAGAGGTGAATATGATGCCTGGAGTAGAATGTTAGTATACATTTGCCTTTGTTCTTAATTAGCTTCCTTCAAGGGAAAACCTCCTGGCCTGGTTTATTATCTAGCTTTATCAGAGCTTGTCTGCTTTATGTAAACACTTTGAAGAAATCTCTTCACCCATATACTGCCTGTATGCTTACCATATAGATTTTTGTAATACCAGTCAATTGGAAAAGGGTAGAACATAAGCAGTACAGATAAAGAAATGCCTTAGAATAAATTGCTAGTGGGAGAAAGAGAGTCGGGGTGGGAGGGTAGGGGAGAGTGAGAGACGTAGTGAGACAAACAGAGAGAAACAGAGAGAGAGAGAGAGAGAGTGGTGGTGATGGAGAAAAGGGATAGAGTAAAACTTTACAGAATTGCAAACATTTAGGTTCAAACTGTGTACTTACTATTTAGTTTTTAGCCTCAACTCTGCTTCTAGAAAAAGTTAAGATTGCTTTTTCAACAGATCATAGCAAGATGAGAAAATATGAATGGAAAAATTCTCCCTGTAGAGTTCTAAATGATTAGAAACAAATGTTCCTTTCTGTCTGATGCATAGTTCCCAATACCCAATGCCCATAACAGAATTTGGTTTCTCTCTGAACCTCTGAAGACCACCTCCACCTTTCAGACAGGGCTCCTCTTATTGTCCCTAGCCTACATTGGAGCACAAATGGAACTCATAAACCTTGATTTAGTCGATTGGCTAAATATTGCCTCTTGTTCATCGGTGCATCTAGAACTTTTGCTCAGATTCTTTTGCTTACAGATTACTCTCGGTTGGTTTCTTCTTTTGATTCTGAGAACAGTCAAATAGACATTTTAGGATGTTTGATGTCCCACCCACCCTTAACTCTCTGTGGTCTGTTTTTCCCTATAAGTTCCACCATTTCATTTCTATCATCATCATCATCATCATCATCATCATCATCATCATCTATTAAAATGTTTTGTTTTATTTTGTTTTGTTTTATGGGTATGAAAGGTTCGAAGTTCAGTTCTGAACCTTGTCCATGTTCTCTAAAGACTAGCCAAAAGTCTGAGTAAAACACTTAACTGTCCCCAGTGTAAGGAAAGATGGCACCACTCACAGGGGAAGAAAAGCAAGTGCTTGTGTAAAATGTAAACTTTAAAATTTATAACAGTAACCTTTTGTTTATAGGTATGATTGGTTATAAGTATCAACAGGACAAATACTAATTAGGACTTTTTTATTTTTTAAAACTAGACAAGTGGAGGCCTAGAAAAAGTAAAATCTCTTGGATCTTGAAGGAATGAAATCTAAGACCCCAGACTCTCTCACTCTCCGTGTTCATTTACCCTGGCACATGAGAGAAGAAGTCTTGATGAGGGTTTTTAGAATGTCTCTGTATGTCATCCTAATAATGAAGAAATAACAGTGACACTGAAATCTACTAGGAAGCAATGAAGAACCAGAAGCATGTTGTCTCCTTCAGGAGGTGTCGTGTCTACAGTCAGAGAGGGATCAGGCCTATGTAAATGCGGTAGGTGGAGGGTCCTGGAGGAGCTTTATTGGTTTGGAAACAATTCTCACTCTCTAATTACCTCTTGAGGATGGCTGCAGAAAGCAAAGTGGAGGTCTTGCTGAGCTCCTCAGGTGGCTTTGAGAGACTTCGGTGCTACAATAAAATAACAAATATTTTATAAACAGCTTCAGCTTATGGGAAGCTGCACATGCAGAGCCTAGAGGGAGATGGAAGTGCCTGATTTAAGCCTCTTCTTTCCAAAATCCCTAACTGCTTCAGTCCTTAATGAGGGGAGGAGATGGGTCTTTGGAAATGCTTTAGATTGAGTATTTATAAGAACCCAGATGCACCAGAACTCTCCCTTACGTATTACTGCCCTAATTCTTCAGTGCACAAGATGAATAATTTACCAGAAATCACATGTAAGTATCTCTTTATTATTCATTACAATGAACTGAGACAGGAGTAATTCTCCACTCTGCTGGAATCCCAGAGGGCTTAACCAGACTCTGCTTGCTTTCTCATAGTTAATTTGAGTGAAAGAAGACTTTACTCTTTGGACATGTGGCCTAACTAGGACTCGTTCTAGTTGAGGAGAACCTGGGAACAGGAAAGTGGGAGAACTGAACCTATTGACAGTAAGGACAGTGTAAAGTCAAGTTTTAAGAGCACTGGCGGCAGATCTGTTGGGTGCCAGGTATTAAACAGTTATAAAGAAATTGTCAAAGAATAACAGGAATCATCTATAGCCAATATGTGCTTAGGAAGTGCATAATTATTTCAATATTCACCTGGGTAGAACACAATACAGAAGGTGCGTTCATTGGCTGAAAAATGTGAAGTAAATTATACATTTTTCAACCAATCTAAAGGTTTATTTCTTTCTCTTTTCTTTTTTAAAATCTTTTTTTTCTCTTATTTCCCTCTCTTTCTATCTCTTTTTTTATATCATTCTATAACATTATATTTAAAATCCATGGCAAGGAAACTCAGCCTTCCCACATTATAATGAATAACTGGGTTTTTGTGGCATATCTTCTGAAACCCTCTCAGTTACAAGTTTCTATGGAAAGGCCCTCCTCTATACAGAACACCATAAATTCAGCCTGTGTTTTTTGCTTACTTTTGGAGTACTATCGCATACAGTTTCTGCCCCTTACTCAGCAGATGAGTAAAATGCAGCAGACCAAAGAAATTCAGGTTGCCTTCAGTTCAGACTTTATTTCTTTTGGTTCCCTCTGAGCACTTGAGAAAATTCCAGGAGTGAAGAATACCCTCTTCCTTCCAGACTGGCAACAAGTGGCACAGAACTTTAGGTGATATAAATTAAAAGCAATGATTCTCTGGAAACTGGAAACATTTGCAAAAGTTTCCTGTGACTTTATTGCTCCCAGGGAATAGCTCTCTTTGGGCTTCTCATGGCCCAAGGAAAGATTTTTGCCTGCCTTCTATTTTATTTTTTTAAGGGGAGATAGTTCACGTAATCTATATAAAATAAGCCACTATCCTGGAAAAGATTATTGGCTTATTAAAATATATCTAACATATATTTTTAAACAAAGTCAATATTATACAGAAGAAGTGCTTGTAAGAACGAAAAACCACTGGTAAAAGTATCACTTCTCAATTCCTCTTGCATCTGTCCGAACCCATCCATCTATTTAACGAAGTTTTTATTTATAAAAACTCAAATAAGGTTTCATTCAGATGTATAGTCTGTTCAGAATGGCACAAAATGAATCAAGAAAACTTATTGGCCTCCCAGGTGACCATGAAGCCACAACCACTTAACACACATAATCTCTATTTCCAAACTTGAGAAGTATGATCTATTAGTTGGGATCCAAAGAAATAGAATCCTAGTTGATTTCCAAATTTCATAACTAATGTATGTGTAGATTGGAAAATGAACACTAAGAGAAAAGCAGAATTATTATAATGCTTTGAGTACCATTATTCTTTAATTTTGAGTAATTATAGAAATATAATAACAAACATGTATTGATTACAGTGTCAGAAATCTGATAATAGTATTAAAATTATTATTTCTTTAATAGCCACCACAATCTATGCTTTTTAAAAATATTATTTTCATTTATAAATGAGAAAATATGCACACAAAGGATCAAGAGTTTATAAATTACAAACCTGTGACTCATTAAAGTATTTATTCTCTTAAGCAGTATATTACACAAAATTTCTGTAATAGGATAAAAGCTAATGAATTTTCAGCATATTTTTCAGTTTCAAAAATAAATCAGTCTATTAGCAGTTTCTGATATGTTTCACCTGAACCCAAAAGAAGACGGCTTTTTATATACACTGATCTGGAGAAAAAAATGACCTTTGAGGTTTTGCCTGTCTTTGGGATTCCATGATCTCTTACATTATATGTGGGAAGGTATTTGCAGGGAAATCCGTGGGCTGTAATTTCTGCACTGCTAGACTCTTTGCTCCCACGATACTCATGCTGGGAGCCTGTGGCTGACTTGCTCCATTTCTCAAAAAGATATCAAGCTCCCCAGACTCTCTGTTTTTAATTTAAAATTTTAATATATACTTTTCCATGGATGATACTGAGACAGACATGGCCATGAGTAAATATGTCAAGATAATCTATTGAATGAAATTAAAATGATATGTGCTTAGGAAACATTTTAATTTCATCTCGCTCACTTTTTTGCCAACTATAATGAACAAATTGGGAGACTGGATTTTAAAGTTATGCAGGATGTGGAGGAAAGGGCTTCAGAGTGGGAGCCAGGTGGCAAATAAATAAGGTGAATTATTCTGGGTGGCTTTGCAAGGTATCTCTGAATAGCCAAAGGGCAGGTTCTGAAACAGTTATCTAGGACAGGTAGGCAGGTGAAAGCAAATGCTCTCTTTGCCTTTTACAACTCCTCATGGAATTCTGCACCATTGTCGAGGTCCAGAGTGGCAAGGAATATGTGGCAGGAAGATGAGAAAGGAGAGATTTTAATCATCCTTACCTTAAAAAACACTTTTCCTCTTTACCCAAGGGTTCATTGCTTCTGAAATGGCTTTGCTTATGCTATAGCACTGTCTTTTAAAATAAAGTCATAAAAGAAGAAAATGGAAAAAAAGGAGGCATCCCAAAGCCAAATGGTGATTTCAAATATAAACTGGCCATCTGCCCATGACTTGCCCAGTTCTGTGGAGAGACCCTTTGCTAAAATCTGTGCTTGTTCTTCATCTACGCTAAAATGTACTCTTACCACTTCCTCTGAAAAACACTTTTACCAGCTACTGGTGTCTCCTTGGGTTGAAATTGAGGCTCTTAGATTAATTTTCACTTTTCCTTAGCATCCTGCAGCATATGCAATTTCTTAAAGAAACTGAATGTACTTCTCTGAAGGTCACACCTAAAGTAATCCATTCAATTGTGATCCTACCCCCATCATCTCAATACTTTTAATTTCTTCAGCACTTAAACAGTTTTCATTTGGTTTCAGTAATGTCTCAGTCAGCTTGAGAATGAAATAGTCTGGGTCTCTGATTCTTCTATATTGAGGGTTGTTCTATTTATACAGTGAACTTGTCCAAGACAAAGACACTACTGCATAAGCTATCGGGGCCTGCAGGCCTACTGCATTCTCTTTCAGGTGTGCACAATTGTATTGATTGATCTCTCAATTATGTATTTTTAGAAATACAGCATTTTACCAACCTCTGGTCATCAATCTAAAAACTGTCCCATCAACCATCATGTCAACACACTGTAAATGAAACCTGATAAAAATACAAAGCGAAAGTTTTCTCAATGGCTTTAGCTGAGAAAATCAACCTTAGAGAGAAGTGAAATCCTACTGCAAAACTCTACATTGGTTAAGTACAGAATACTTCTGAAGAGCAAGAAATTTGGGAGAAAAAAATCTCATTAGAAGTGAAATAATCTATAGGTAAACTGGAAAATCACTGGATCGATTTGCTAGGTAATACTTAAAATGTAAATTTCATGTTATTTCTTTTCTTTTAGGTGAGGAAATCCTTGGTTGACCTCAGAGATTGCAAGGACCTTGTAAGGTTACAATCTCTTACTATTATTATTTTTTAATGTTTTACATCTACAGCACATAGTCTTCCTAGGTGTCTCCCATACAAGTACTAACCAGGACTGACCCTACTTAGCTTCCAAGATCAGATGGGATCAGGCTTGTTAAGGGTAGCATGGCCATAGACTCATGTTATTTCTGATTTATTAGCCAGAAATATAATCCATCTTGATATGGGCTCAAACAACTCTAAATCAAATCTCATTCCTTATAGACTTAAAAATACATACAGAGAAGACTTCAGAACTCCTTGGAAAATGATAAGCAAATAGATTCAATATCACTTAGTTAAACTAACATATACTTCCAAATAACAGAGGTTGATATTTGTTCCAAGTGAAGCAAAAGAGCTCTCTGACAATAGTAATAAAGCAGGCACCGTTTAAAGATGTTTTTTTATTTGCCAGGTGCAGTTCTGACTCTTGTATTGAATTACTTCATTCAGCCTCATAATAACATGGAATAATACTAGGAAGTAAATGTTTTCATCCTACTTCACAGATGGGGAAATAGAGGTTCTGAGAAGTTAAACAAAATGCTTGTCATAAGGCCATCAGTTACTAAGTACAGAGCCCTTGTCCATCTGATGTTAAGGCTTTCTCCTTAGCCCCACAGAATATGGTCTCTATAATATTCAATTTATATGTGTCATCAAAACTTATAAAGAACTCTTACCTTTTGCCATTATTCTCAATATTGTCAAGATCCACCTAGATGATCCATCTGAACTCAAAGTTAGTGTAATCCCCAGAAAAGGGCCATGCTTGCATGGTTACCACATATTTCTACTTTCCATCATGTACAGTTTCTTTCATTCCAGCTCATTTGCACAAGAACCTCATTAAGTGCACCAAACTTACCAGTGCACCAAACCTACCAGGTTTTCTATTCACCAGCCTCTTCAATTTTCACTCCTCCTTTTATAAATTATTATTTTTAATTCCTCTAAAACTTGGCTTGTTTTCTCTTACTCATCTGGCATATTCTAACATTGGATGAACCCACACATCCACATTCTCTATGTCTGCAACTGAGCAGCTGAGCAATACTGGAGAAGACCCTTAAAACTGCCAGAGTATCATCACTATAAATCCTTGACTAGCAACTACAAATAGGACCTCAGCAGTACCTGTAACTCCTAGTACTGTTCCCCAATAATTTTGCTCTCATTTTATGCAACAGCTATTTCACTTTTTCTTGCTTCGCCTTTCCCTTTCTCCTACTCTCTCATTCACCTTCAACCAATAACTTTGCCCTAGAGAAAATAGAGGCCACCACTCAGACCCTTGCTTTCAAGTAGTAAGGTCCACAAACATATCTATGTTTCTATTTTTTTCTTCTCTTATGATACAACAGATGAAACACCTTCCCATCATGTGATTAAATCTCATGTTTTCCCACCTTAACTGTAAAATTTCTCTGTCAGTTATTACCTGTCTCTGGTAGGTGAGAGGTGTTCTCATTCAATAAGATTGACCTCATTAGTATATACTTATAACATGGAATGTAAAAAAAACTGATTCTTGTAGTATTCCCAGTTGCATCTCTAGTGACTAAAATTGGGCTACTCAAAGTGCTGTGCCCAACACATTAGCATAATTACAGAGCTTGTTGGAAATGCAGATCTGCAGTCCCTATCCAGACTTAGTGAATTAACAAGATGAACAGGTAATTTGTGGGCATATGAAAGTTTGAGAAGTCTTAACACCTAGTAAATATTCAGTAAATATTTATAAAATAAATAAGCCCCAAGTATTTCCACTCTTAAACAAATAAAGAAACAAACAAACAAAAATCCTCTGGAGAGTCCAATGCTCTTTTTAACCTCATTTCTCTTTCCACCTTTGCTGCCATTCTTGAAAGTGTTGTCATTAACACTCCACTCTCCTTTCATTCCTAACCCTCTTCCTTTACCATGGCTCCCTACCTCTCTCTTTAGCTACAGACCTTTTTGTTACATGACTACTCTCTCATGTCTGCAGGACTACATGAGAGAGTAGTCATGTAACAAAAAGGCAGACACTGTCTCTTATGATGGCTTTGGTTATAATTTTTATTTTGGCCTTGCCTCTGTCTCCTTGGAATACTAAAGTTATCTACCAAACACATCCTGTGAATTTAGAGTGACTTGGAGTATGGAAAGAAGCCAGCTCAATTATTCAGTATTTTGTTCAGAGAGTGTTCTTTTGCCTTTTCACCTACCCTTTCTTTTCATGATTATGTTTAGCTACCCTATACTTTACCTTCTATTACCGTGATAGGAATTCTCCTCCTCTCTCCTCCCACAGCCATGCAGTTTAACTTCTTTTTTGTGGTTGTAAGCAATTTCTACCTCTTTGCAGAGCCATCTTCTCACATAAATCACTCCCTTCATTTTTCTTCACCATATCAGGTGCTCTGTTCTGAACTGCCATCAGCCTCTTGCCTCATTTGGATGATGAGGTGGTAAAGTTGCTCTCTGTATTCAGGTAGAGCCCTGACTGTGCTTGTGGGGACAGGAAGGTCCCGTTGCCTGCTTGGAGACTCAATGAGCACTGTTCTGATGGACTCATATATCATCGGTCACGGATGAAACCACAATACATCATCATCTTGCAGCTGATTTTCTGCTTCAAGTGACACCATTTTTAGGATACCTTACACCTTTCTTGATTTTGTTTTAAATATTCTATTTCTTCCAGGGCCCTCATCCTGCATGCATAAGATATGTTTTCTCCTTTTTCTCTGGATAACACCCATCTCCTTCTGTCCTACACCCTTTCTGTGTATTAATGCGACTGGCCACTCCAGCTGCGATTATTGTGCCACCATCCTCCAGTTAGAAACATTATGCATATGCTATGTATCAGTAGCCTTCAAAGTCAGTCTCTTGTGCATTCTTTCAGTGGAAAGAATAATTCCCTTCTTGGACCCTCTCTAAATAACTCTAATTTACCCCCTCCCACTCTTTTACAGAGGCTCTCATATCTATTCTCCATCAATACCTTATCAGAAAATATTAACTCTAGCAGAGTTATTATTCTTGTTGAATTTTTGATTATCTGAATTATAAAGTTTTCTCTTACATAATTTAGGATTTTTGGTGATGCTCTAGAGTTGGCTGTATTTATAACTCAGGAAACATTGAATAGTTAAAGCTTCCCAGGAGAACAGCTTTCTGCAATTTAAAATACATTGGGAATTGATCTAAAAATATTTCATTTTGGCTTGCCTCCTCTTCTTTCCTTTAAAAAATTTATTTATTATTGGTTTTTGAATTCTCTAAAGTAAGATCTTCCTCCCAATTTTCAAACTGACATTGTTAATATATTTTGATACATGTAAGGTTCTTAAATTCAATTACTTTTCAATTTGTGAAAAAAGGCAAAACACAAAACAAAATTTAAAAAAAAGAAAAAAACTGACATTATAGGTAAATTTTAAAAGAATATTTTAAAAAAATTATTTTTAGGTTTTAATATTCAATTCTCTCACCTATATTAGCATTACTTAAATTGAGGCCTCTAGAGAAGGTTATTTTAAAGGCAGGGGGCAGAGGGGAGCTGAGACAGTTTTTAGGAATTCCCAGTGGTAAAATTATTTTTTAAGTTTTATGTATAGGAGGTCATAACACTATATAAATACCTTAACCTTTACCTTCATATGATTCAAAAATCAAAAATTATAAATCATACACATATAACCACTAACATTAAAATCTGCAACATTAATTTAATGGACCAGATGATGTTTTATTAAAATCAATTTCTAAGTTGCAATGAGAAAATGGTGCTGACTCTATAAGAACATCATTGTTGCCTTCAGCCTGTGCCATGTGACAACCAAGTTCTCTTTCCACATTGGTTCATTCTATGAGAATCTTTATGACTACAATGGTCCCTGGCATCACTCAGCTTTTCTTAACAGAAATGCATTGCTGACAAAGTAAGTCCACTTCTGTATTTTTTTCATTATCATGAGGCAATAAAAGAAGTACTCTTTGATACCATTGTATCAAATCTGAACACTTAAATCTAATTGTGGTTATGCTGCATCCAGAATATGTATATATTATAGTTTTTCAGAGTATTATAGAAATAAAAACACTAAATTAAAAAATACTAGTAGAGAACTTGTGGACCCCATGTGTGTGTGCATGTGTTTATGTGTGTATGTAGATGTATGTATATAACTTATATATACATATATATCACCAAGACATCTATCTACTTCACCTTATGTGGGCTCCTTCTTTTCCAGCTTTATTGATATGTAATTGACATACAGCATTTTATATATATGTTTAAGGTATGCAATATGTTGATTTAAGGCACTTATTCATTGCAAAATGATTACCACCATAGCATAAGTTTATACCTTCAACACATCACATAATTAGTATTTATTTTGTGGCAAAAGCATTTAAGATCAATTCTTGTAGCAACTTTCAACTGGGTAATACAATATCCTTAGTTATAATCTTATGTGGGTTCTTTCGATCCAATTTGAAAAACATTGTCTTACATCTTTAATCATTATAAATATGTATTCATCACCTACTAAATGCCAACTGAACTGCAAATGATGCTGGTGATACAAAATGAAGACCACTAACAGGGTTCTTATCCATGTGGTATTTATAGTCTAAAATATAAGTGTGTAGATAATTAAATGCGGTGTTGTAAATCTATAAAGTCTCTCTCCATAGAGCGGGGGGCAGGGGATGGAGAGAGAGAGAAAGAGAGAGATGTAATTTATTAACAAATAATATTGGACATTTTCATTCAGGAAGAGTTTTGAAGATACAGAAATTTTTTTTTTTTAAATTTCTTGACATGGAAGTGACCTTGGAGTTACCCAGCTCAACTTTATCTTTCTGATGGGAATGAACAAGAACCAAAATTTGTTGTCAATTATCCTTGCAAACTCGAAACTGTATTACAAAGAGAGTAAAGTTTAAATGATAAATAAATCTATATTTGAGATTAAACTCTAATACCAATGTCTACTCATTAAGGCAGAGAGACCTAAAACATATTTCAGATATTACCCCAATAACAAGGGTAGAAATCTAAAGGCATTTCCCAGTTAACTTTAGTGTCTCAAAATGCCAATTCTGAATCATTTGAACATTAACACCTATAATGTTATCCATATAGAAGAGACCATTTGTGAGGCTGGATTAAGAGACTTGCTCTCCAGCTACCCAGGACATCTAAGTGTTCATGCAGCTATTTATGTATGTAAGTGAGATATGACCTTTATTTTTGAGTTAGACATGATTTTCAGATGTACACCATATTGCATTTAAGACTAGAAAAATTTTAATATCTAGCATGCAAGCCACAGAGGATAATTTTCTGACCACTCTGTCTCAAATATGATCCTAGTCCCCATGGCACAATCCAGTCCTTACTCTGTTTTATTTTTTACTACTTATCATTTTCTAAAACTAATATACTTTTTTACTTATATGCTTTAATTGTGTCATTGGACATAGCTTCAAGGGACATGAGATTTGTCTGCACCTATCCCATCATTTTCTGCTCCTAGAACATCTTCTAGTACACATTAGACACACATTAAATAACTGTTGTCAGTCAGGACGCCTTTTAATTTTATATTTTCATAGGCAAAATATATAAATAAAATCAGAAGTAACAAGCAAACAAACAAATTAAAGCTGGCCAATTTCATTTTTTAGAAAGATTGTGTTATTTTGATTAAAATCCAACCTGTCTCTTGTCTGATTTATTTAAGGCAGTCATTCTCAAATAGTTCACCCAAGACCAGCAACACTAACCTCACCTGAGAATATGTTAGAAATGTGAATTGTCAAACCACCTTTAACCCATTGGACCAGAAGCTCTTGGGAGCAGGACTCAGCAATCTGTGTTTTAAAATGCTCTTTAGGTGGTTCAGACACACACTAAAGTTTGAAAATCACTGCATTAAGGTTTGCATTTCCCTTAACTGCACCTCCTCATCTGAAACAAAACAAAGTGATTCTGTACCTTCACCCTATATTCCATCTTCATTGGAATGAAGTAGCATTGGAAATGATACTTTGCCAGCAGAATTTCTTTTCTCCAATATCTTTTAGGCATTTCTTTACTATCTGATTCTTATTTTTACCTTCTTTCCTTATACCTAGCTAGCAGTATTTTAAGGTGTACAAAATCACTTTTAAATATCTTCTATGTTCACCTAAGCTGTTTTATCTCTTATGAGAAAATTAAATTAGTACCATAATGTACTAATTGGATAGGGCCGTCCAACCCTGGTTGTCTTTGTCACTTGGATTCTCAAGCTACAAGCACTTTCTTTTTGAGGCAAATAACCACAGCTCTCAAGTACTGAAATTCTAGCACCAGTCTGCCTGAGTTGAATTCCCTGCTCTGATAGTACCAGCTGTGGACGTTAGAAATCTGGAATCTCTCTGTTTCAGTTTCCTCATCTGTAAAATGTGAATAATACTAGAGCATATCTCAAAAGGGGATTGAGTGATTTAATATATGGAAAGTTTTTAAGCTATGCTAGATACAGAATAAGCACTGTGTAATTTTAGATGTTACTTGTGATAGAGTTGTAATGAGTTCTCTTATCAAGAACCAGTAAGTAGGGTTATCTTGGAATATAAGGATATTAAGAGCTTGAAAGAGTTTTCAAGAAACTTTGAAAATTTAATAGATCAGAAAATTTGACATACTGCTTCTCAACTTTCCCCTTGGATCCCTCTTGTTTAACATCAGAAGTCCTTTTCCACGTGTTTCTTGTTCATGAGAACCCAGGATGCTATAAACAACAGGGAAGACCAGGTTTGGAAGAACACTTAATCATTTAAGTCCTTTTCTAAGCACTTCTAACTGCCATTCATTCTGAAGATATTGAAAGAGCCCTATATTGATGGTAAAAAGCACGAAGCATTGATACTACACACTATACTTTCTTCTGAAGCACAGAAACGTTAAGAGGAAAATAACTTTCCTCAACCAACATCTTCATTCTACCAAGTTTCTTTATCATTTGTTAGATTTTAGGACTTTACAGACTTTATGATCCAGCTCTGCCCCATTGAGAAATGCTTTTAATTTATTTATTCCTCTCTATTTGCCCTCAATGCACAGTAATGAGGCCCAAGTTTGAGAGCAAATAAATTGGGCACTGGTCATCCATCTGGGGTTTGTCTAGACCTACAAGGCTTTCCATGGACTATGTGGCCAGGAACTAAGAACGTATTCTAGCCTTTGAGGGTAGATTTGGACTAATATGTTTCAAAATCAGCCCCTTCTAGGCCTCATGGTAATCTGAATTGGTTGCATATATTCAACCTGCAGTTGGAGGCCTTATACAAGGGTAATGATAGATTTAAGTAATATATTTTAAGATCTCAAATTTCCTGCCTGAAAAAATATTTGAGCTTGAATTGTAATCTTAGTTCTCCTTTCTGATTGCTTCCACTTTACTAATAGTCCAGGAGAGAATTTTTCTTTACTCTCTTTGTCACATTCACTACTCAGCTATTATCAAACAGAGGATCACTCTCAAAGAAGAGTCCCATCAAAGTGTAACAGGAAGTGCTAAAGGTTAAGGCACATTATTTCATCAGTAACAAATTTATGGCAAAACTTGTGCCTATTTTATCTTGGAATTAGAACTCAGAGAGAGAAAGAGACATTTTCTGACAGAGGGCAGTGTGATTTAGCACATTAAAATTAATAATACTTCAATTTTTCTTCTCATTTCTGAGTGTATTGGTTTAACCAAGGTGCTTCTAAGTAAAAAAGTAACGTATCTTTAACAGTCATTTGATAAGGCCTGAAAAAATATTAGCAGTATGCTATCCAGATATTGAGAAATTGAGTGAATTTAATACTGTGTTACAATGTAGCCTTTTGCGATTGAGGTATTTTCCAATTCATTGCTTTAAAAGAAATTGAAGGAGGAACTAATTGAATTGTCAACTGTAAAATCATTAAAATAATTTTTGAAGCTATATTACTATGTGATTTTTGGCATATATTTTGGAAAAGGTTCAAAGAATTGAGTGGTATTTCTATACTAGCTTTTCATTTTCATCTTATTTATGTGAACTAGGTTTCTCTTAAAGCAGAAACAGGAATAGAAATAGAATTGATTCTTAGCTCTTTCTCATTCTAACAGTAATGATATTTATGTTATAATTTTGAAAAGCTTCATCTATCTCACTAATAGCTATATTTCCAGTAAAAGCTTACTTGTTATGTTAATTATTACTTAATAACATGTACAATATATTTGTGTTGTTTTATCAATATTATCCTTGTAATGATAACTCATTTAAAAAAATATTATTACTTAGAGCTTTATGGTGAGCAGAACATAAAGGAAAGTTAAGTTTATTTATAAATATTATAGCTGATCAATAAAAGATTTTCAAGCATAAAATATATCAAGATAAAATATTGCAGAGAACATATAATAAAAACACAAGTTCAAGACTAAAAGAGGAATGATGCATATTCCATGACTTTTAAAAAATAGCTTGTTCGTGAATGTTGAATATAATCATCATGGGTAGCAAATCACTTTACACACACACACACACACACACACACACACACACATATATATATACATATATATATACACATATATACATATGTATATATATATTTACATATATATATAGTGACAATTTAATTGTAAAATATGAACATTTTCTACAAAAATGCATTCTTTGCAACTATAACTTAAATTATGTCAACTTAAAAATGTAAAAGTAGTTATATAACTGACCAAAATAAAATTAAGGATCTTTGTTTGCATGTAATCACCCAGGTTTGTGAGGTTGCAGGGACTGGAAGATGACTCTCCAATCTGTCCCGATTCACCCTTCACGTCCCAGCCAGCTGATTCCTGGAACTGTACAGTCAGAACTTTTTAGGATTTATTCAAACAGCCATCACTACAAAAGTTTGCACATTAATCCTAATCTATTATTTACAACTGAGAATTAATGAATGAGTTTATCATATATTTTTTTTTAAAAATTGTTTCAGAAAATTCAAAGCAGGGAGAGTTCATTAGGGCTTTAGTCTTCATAAGCAAAAGGGAAAAGTTTCTATAGAAGGAGAAACTTTGTAGAAAGTAAAGCTAGAGTCCCAGGATATGGAGAAAACAACATGACTTCAATTTTTCTTTATACCAATGACACACCTATTTAGTTGGGGAAGAGTCATTCAGTGAGTGATACCTGAACTATCAGTATCTTATGGTAAGTGTACTCGGGTCCCAGAAACTCATCTCATTGATATTAGACTTAGCTAGAAACAATTACAAAATTAGATCTTTGACTACTTGTGTCCAGGAATGCCCATGGTCAAGTTAAAAAAAAAAAAAACTTTATAGGACTATTAGTATATGATTCTATTTCAGGAAAAAACAAATCAATACAACCTTTATATATGTAAATATATGTCTGTGAGGAGGAGTAAGATGTGAAAGAGAAGTAACAGGCTGTTACTGAAATGATGAACTTAGGGAACTAAGAGCTGGATGGAGATGCAATGATTAGCTTGGCCTTTAAGCATCTTTGTATTATACTTGTTCACATGTTTAAACATGCTTATTTTACTTTTGTAGTTTGAAAAAAAACAGCAAATAATGGCAATTTAGATGAGAAGAATCTCTTTTTGCTATAATTTGAAAGCATCTAAAGCATCTAATTAATTATCACTCCACACCTACCTCATGGCCGCCGGCACCTGCTAACTGATAAGTAGACCTGTACATAAAAGTCCTCATTGGAAGACATAATTGGAATCATTTTTACTCTTCTTGTCAAGCAGGGAGAGTATCTTGCTAGACTATGTGATATCCCCTTTCAACAAAAACTGTCATTTTGGTGTTCTAGTATCATTCTGTTCCCCTGATCCTTCAGGCCTATGTCAGACTGGTCACTTTTCCAAGCGGAAACAACATGCCCAAAATGTGTGTGCTTTCTCCTTCACTGCCAGTGTCTTTGGCATTCATCCAATCTCCTGCTCCCTGTCGGAAGGATCTCATCTGTCTGTTGAAATGAGATCAGATGTAGTGAGGAATGGCAGTATTCTTTCCCTGTCTCCTCACCTGGAGGCGCTGGATTCACTTGCCTTGTCCCCAGAGGCACACCTTCTACCTTCCCTGCCAGCACACCTGGGGAAAACAGCAGGGCTGTATTTGCACCTTCCTATTTGCCCACAACTTAGGTTGTGACTAGAGCATTGAGTAGCAGATAGGCACTACTTTAAACCATTAACCATCCCCTTCATTGAAACTCACATTAATAAAGCATTCCCTTTTTAAAAATTTTCCATTTACCGATGTTCCTGGGGCACATATGCAACTTTTCTTCCTAACCAATAAGCATATTTATTTTTGTATTAAACCTGGAAGCCGGCAGGTCACATACACAAAAAAGCAAATTCCACTTGCCTCCAATTATTAGTAAGGGTAAGTGAGAGGTATGACAGACAGTAGAGGTGAGCTTTTCACCTTGATGGTAACCTAGGTGTGACATAAGTCACATTTTTTTTCCTCTCAGGAGCTAGGGTGCAGAGTACAAGAGGGAGGAGGAAACTTGCCTGACTATTTTCTTCTTCCCTCTCCCCAAATCATAAGAGATAGTGACGGCTTCCTCCAAAATTGTTGGCTTTCTAAGGTGAATTTTTCCATTCTATGTTATTAATTGTGGTTTGCAGGCATTGGGCAGCTTAAAGGTATATAGAGATTATCAATACCAGGAAGATTTGCATAAATATGTTCAGTTTTTGACTAATGACAACTTAAGTATTTGCTTTGTGGATTATCTGTGATCTATTTGAAATATTGATCCACTTTCTCTCTCCTATGCCCCTGGGTCACTTCCCCCACAAGGTACTAAATGTGCTCAAGAAATATAAACTAATTTTTATATAAGCCTAGAGGAAAAAATAAGATGGAAAGCAAATACATAGCAAAGATACTCACATAATATGTTCCTAAATAAAATGGAAATGTATCATTGGTTCTTCAGGGTGATTCAGGCCACTGTTACCCTATATTTAGAAAGTTTCATCAATAATTGATTGTTTTATTTTAACACTGGGTTAGGTTGTTTCATTTATTCCTTGAAATATAACCACTATATATTTAATATAATCTCTCAACACTTTCTTTCTCCCATCCTCTCCCTGTCTCTCTTCCTTTCTCCCTCCCTCTCTTCCCCATCCCCACTCTTCCTCTCCCTTTCTTCCCCCTAACATCCTGCAGGTGTACCATAGATGACCGAGTCACCCGGGTGGCGTGGCTAAACCGCAGCACCATACTCTATGCTGGGAATGACAAGTGGTCCATAGACCCTCGTGTGATCATCTTGGTCAATACACCAACCCAGTACAGCATCATGATCCAAAATGTGGATGTGTATGACGAGGGCCCGTACACCTGCTCAGTGCAGACAGACAACCACCCCAAAACTTCCCGGGTTCACCTTATAGTGCAAGGTGAGTCACAGCTAGATTTACAGATTGGAGTTACTGTCAATGATGGAGGGGAAGCATAATCTCAGTCTTTGCTTCTATTTGTGTATGAAAACACGAAAAGTCATTTTCTTCCACAGAATCCAAAGATTGAGTATAAGTCCAGGATTCCTTTCTGTCTGTTGAGTTCTCAACTGAATACTAAATATTGTCACAAATTTTCTCTGGTCCTTTGGTTCTTATTAGTAAGTTGTTTGGCATTTACTGGTTAAAATCTCTTAAGTTACTTAGCATTGTGGAGTTAAAAAATAGATACAGTACTACTCACTGTACCTTGACATATCTTTCATAGGCTTATTTCATAATGAAGTGTTAATAATATTAATGTGAAATCATGTGACTTGTGATTGCCTTTGTATAGGCAAAGATTGTGAATGTTATGGAAGGGATTCTGAGTGTTGTGTCATTAGGTTCTCCCTGACATTCCTGTTGTGTAGATGTTTCTCTCCCAGCTTCATAATGGAGCTGAGATCAAGAGGAAGACGAGTCAAAATAATATTTTCAGGTCTATGTTGGAAATAAATCTATATAATTAAAAGGGGGAGTAGTGAAATTCCCAACTTCTCCTATTCTCCTTTACATGAAATCTAAATTGGTATAACACAAGCATAGTATTTAATAGTTTTTCATTCAAATTTCACATTGTAGGGGAAAAAAATGGGGCTGAAGAAGTGTCAGAATCTCAAATATCAGTAATTAAATATTAAGAATTAGAAACATATTCAGATGGCAGTTAAGGGAATTTGAGGACCATTTTTAAATCAAGGCAGCAATACAAATGATATTGTTTTGAAATGCCCCCAACTAACTATGCCCCACCTTAACCCCCACCATCACCATGTAAAGCAATTCTGTCAGGTATTGACTCGTGGTAAGAATGAAGTACCAAGCAGAGTAGCTCCCATTTTTAAATGACATATCCTTCCTCCACCAAATGAAAGATTTGGGTGGACTTAGAATCTCCTGTTCTGATGTCTTGGGGACCCGAACTGAACTCTCATAAATAGTCGCTACATATGATTTACTCTTCAGTAGTTGCCTTTTATCGGATCAGATCTGCATCACATTTATAGAATTTTTTTTGGCACTCTATGATATATGTATGTGTAGCATCCTTGCTTAGCTAATATAAACTCCTTCACTCCTGCTTTTCTAAAAAATATAGTTTTGCTCATTTCAATTGGTCTCATGGAGAGTTTGGGTAGGGTTTAGTGTCTTCTCCTGCTTCAGTCACTTATACAATTCAAGATGGTCATTCTTTTCTTTTGGCTAGAGAAGCTCTTGGCTAGCACAACATTCAGGTCTCTGACCCTGTGAGGCATGTGCTAGGCCAGAGATCTGCTTCCTGCAGTTTCTGCTCCCCAGCAAGCCCTGGTGCTCTCTTACTGCTTCAAGCCTTGCCTCAGTTCAGCCTCCGACTGCTTTTCTCACTCCTATGTGCTCTCAGACGCCCACATCAGCCTGCCATATGACAGATGTCTGTACACTCTGCTGTTTCCATTCTTTGCACATGTCCCTCCTAGGGGTATAGCTTGGTGATGATCACTGCTTTGGAGATACAAGATGGCTTGCCATCTGGAGATGAAGACAACTGTCATGTCTGATGCTTCTCCTCAGAGGATGATAAGGCACTCAGTGAGATCAGTCATCTGAGATGAGCTGAAATGCCTGTTGAAAGTTTCTGGGGTGCAGAAAACAAGGAAGCAAGAGTTCTCTTCTCTATGCAGCCTGCCACCTGGCTTTGGTTCCAGAAGAGCTGAAATTCTCAGTATTAGAAGTGATGCCTCCATGGCACCCCTGTGGCCTTGACAACAAAGTTATCTTCAAATTCAGGAAATGCGACACTAAAATAAGAAAGAACTGCCAGGCACTATACAAAAACAGACTCAAACAGAACAAGACTTATCACTTTGCTGGGAATAAGACAGATTGTGTAAGCATATCAAAGTCAACACAGGCCATAAAGAGCTAGCAGTGCAGAGCTTCAGGAATAATGTTCTTCATAAGGCACTTGAAGCAATGCCTTGGGTTAGATATGGAAGCCAGTGGGGACTCCCTATGGACCTCATAACTTTGGGTTAGAAAGTGTCTGAGAACAGGCAAGATGCACATCAGTGTTGTCTTCAATTCCAGGGTTAGTTTCCCACAATCTCCCCATTCAGGCAGAGAAACATGTATAGTTTTAGGCATCAGAGGTGGCCTGTGAAATCCAATTCAAAAGACTGGGGAGGGCACAGGTGAAGGGGAAAACCTTCTCTTGGAACACCTGGGTCTTTACATTTACTGAGAGGTTATAAGAAGGAGCTTGGAGAGTTGCATTCTCTTCTGTCTTAGTTAGCAATGGAGGGACTTACTCTTTCTTTAGAGACCAAATGAATTTCCATTGAGTGGAAGCAGAAACTTCACTGCTCAATTAGAAAGACGTCCAAGAGTCCTCCTCCTTCCCAGCAGCTATCGGCTTTTGTCCAGTCTATAGATTAATTTTTTAGACTTAGTGTTAGTTCACGTTAGATAAAGATAATGAAAGTTTCCTAATCCTCTTAAAGAAGATTTATCTGACTGTGTAGAAAGCTTTTGGAATACAATAAGGCATGTATAAAACTAAGGCCTAATCTTGCCTTTAATTTCAAACTGCTGATGGGTATTGATTTTGCAATGAGGAAAACTGAAAAATTTCCGAGCTGCAACATGTCTGTTAAAAAAAAAAGTGTTTATTTATCTTCTGTCCATTTGAGAGTGTTAGAATTTCATCACCTCTGCCAACCAAGTGTCATTAGCAGAAGGGAGAACAATCCCACGGGGCCTTGGCTTTGTCACTCCCTGCTCCTGCAATGTGAGGAACTGAAAGATGCTCTGTCACTAACCTCAGAGCCCGTCCTTATTGTTTTATGAGATGGCCTTTGCCACGTATCTGATGGAATTAATTTCCAAGTGCTTTCTTTGAAAGGAGAAGCTGCATTTATTAAAATATTATCACTGATACATCTTGACCACTGGAGATAATTTCAAAGCATCATGTGTGACAATGCGAGCTAGACTGTATACTTAGATGTTAAGGAAATCTACTACCATAGTGGAGTATTTCTCTGCAGTTAGATTAGGCAGGGTAGGAAAATAAAACTGACAGCCCTATATGGGATGGAGTTGAAGTAAAGAGAAGCTGGAGGCACAAGGACAAGCAATAAGTTACTCCAATCACCCAACAGGTGTACCAAAAGTGGGCTGTGGATCCACCTTTAGAAATGAAGACGTTTCCTCCAAGAGATATTATCCAAGAAAAATTGAGAGAATTAATTTTAATGCCTTGAAAGAGAAAGAATTAAGGGCATCTCACCTACATTTTCAAATTTGGGGAAATGTTAATGGCTTTACTAGTGATTGTGTAGTTAAGACCCTGTGCCACTAGGAAAGAAAGGCTTGCTGGGTTTAGAGATAAGGAAAACACAAACATTACACTTATATTATAGAGCTAAGGAAGAGATGTGACTCAGTACCAGAAGAGGTATATTTGAGACTCATGATGAATTTGCTAGCTTAAAAGTAGGTGAGTTTTCTGAGATTAACCATTTTTAGAAAACAGCAGAAACCATAATTTATTTATATCTTCAGCATATAGCACACTGTCTGAGGCATACTAGGCATTCATCAGATGTTTATAAAATGAAGAGAAAAACAGATTGATACAGCAAATGAAATGACATATGAAGGCAGTGATCATAAAGCCTCTCCAAGGAGAGAGAGATGAGGACTGAGTCCAGATGACTTGGAGTGGACGGTAACTGGGAACAGTTCCCTGGAGAAATAAAGGCTTTCTACGTGACAAGCTAAGAGGTATGTTATAATAGGGATAAATGAATTTTATCTATTTATTTAGTACTTTACAGCACTGGTCGCAATCTATGACTTATTTGACCCTCACAACAAACCCTGGGAAGCTGCAGTAAAGTGACTGTTATCTTCATTTTACAAATTAGAAAACCACAGCTCACAGAGGTTAAGAAGCTCGTCAGGGTCCCCATAAGTAAGTAGTGAAGCTAGGTTTGAAATGATTGCCATATGACTCCAAGATAAGTGTTTCTCCAGCCTAATCCACCACCTCTACCACTAATCATGTCTAAAGTTATTTTTCAAGTCCAGATTCATGGGAATTTTTCAGTTACCCTTTTCTTCCCCACTTTTTTTCCTGCTACTGAGATTGTATGGTACCAGTGGAAACTCAGGACAAAGCTCAAGAAAAAAACATTAGCAGCAGGGGTGGGATGCCAAAGTTACAATGAATGATGTAAAGAGGCTGAGAGAGAGGCAAAGAAGAGAACTGAATTAGGAGTAGCTCATCCCTTCAGGAATTAAAATTTTAAATGTTACCTCTTTATCCTATATATGTACTGAAAACATGGGCCCCTTTGAGAATCTAATACCTAATTGTCATTCTAATTGTCATGAACTCTTCAGCATTCTGAAATTATGCGGATATCCTTATGTGGCTGCAGTTGTTGTCATCAGAAATATGGATTTTACTTCTTAGACGTTGATATTCTCTGTCTGCTCTCTTGGCTTAGTTTAGAAATCTGTTTACTACCAGATATTTCTTCTCATGGAATGAATTTCTCTTACTAAACCCAATTTTATGCAAAGGGCTAGAAATGATGGATTATGTTAATTTCACACATCTGAGACTTCACAGCAAACATATGCAATTTCTGTGTCTGCAAGAGACTTTGGGTCTGTGAATCTGGAGTCACTTTAGGTGAGGCTGGTTGGAACTCAAAATTTAGTTTAGCAGGTAGAGAAGTCAGATTTGCCAACCAGCCCAGTCCTAGAGTTTGCTGAGTGCCAACTAAACTCTGTGTTTGGGCACATTAAGTATAAACATCATCTCAGGTGTTTCTCAGTTGATTCTCAACCCTGTAAACTCTACATTATATTCAGATTTCACAAATAAGAAAACTGAAGCTTAAAAAAGATTAAAAATTTGTTCAAAGATAGAGCTACTGAATTTTTAAAATTCCCTTCACCAGACTTGTCTCTAGAAAAATGCCATAAGAATAAAAAGAGTTAAAGCATTTTACACGCATTATCTCTTTTGATTATTCTTTATAAAAGTCCTGGGAAACAAAAGAGAAAGTCACCACATTCCTAGAAAAATAATTTAGATTCAGAGTAGTTGAAGTAATTAGTCCAAGTTACAGTAGCCAGTAAGTAACAAAGCACCTCTTAATGCCAGGAGTTTTTATTCTAGATCCCATATTTTGTTCACACACCCGATTGCTAACTCATAGCTAAGTAAAAAGACAGGTAAATGTTGCTATTTGTGAGGAAAATATAAAAGGCACTACCGATAAAGGTGAACACTAAGGAGACAATTGCCGGGGAGGAGTGGGCCAGGCTGAGATTGGGGCCTGGATGGCTGCAGGCAGGGCACCAGCTGGAGGATTTCCAGCAGGCGAAGGAGGCAGACCTGCCCACAGGTCATAATTTTTTCCAAGTACCTGCCTATTTCTAACTCTTCCTTTTTAACTAAGCCCCTTTTTTTCCCTGCTATTTTCACCTCTTTTCCCAAATATTTCAGTCATTTAAATTAACATGTGTGGTTGTGAGCCTAAAGAAAAGTACGCAGTCAACTTGAAGTAAATTTAATTTATTAGACCTCTATTTTAAATTATAATCACACTTTCTCTTCACAGAGGCAGGCTGGAAAAGTAGAAAAAAATAAGACCAGGCATTAAAAAACTCATTTCTCACCCTGAGCTCTGCTCTTGACATACAGGCCTGTGTCTTTGGGATGTTCCAGTCTTAGCTCCTCATACTGAAGTGAAGAGTAAAATTCAATGTAATTGATTTTCTTTAGGTACACACATGCATACCTTAATCTTATGTTTTATTGTTGTTGTTGTTGTTGTTGTTGTTGTTGTTGTTATTATTATGCATTTGAAAATAAGATTCTGAAAAGGAGTCTGTAAGCTGCACATTCTATATATGTGTGTAGATAAAGCACAGAGGCCAAAGGATCCACAGTACAAAATAAATATAAGAACCTCTCTGAAAATCATTTCTTTGGTTTTGAAATGAAAGTATTAAACTGATGGTAAGGAAGTCCTTTCCAGTTATTAGATTTTATGATTTGTTAGTGTCATTTCTCTGGAGGTTTCTGTATATCCAACCATCTTTCTGTTCCATAACTTTTCCACCTTCACCCATTGAAAGGACTGAAATTTTGCCCTTCTCTTTTTTATTCGTTTTTTTTTTTCTTTCTATGTTCTTTGACATATGTAACCTCCACAGCCCATAACCATGACAACTACAAATTAGAAGGAATCAGGAATGAAGTCACTGCCCTCAGAATGCCTCTGCACTCAATAAAGGAAGGCATCTCAAATGTCATTCACCAGAAAGGCCTCCCCTTGCAGACTCTCTCCACACCCCACTGGCTTCTGCTGCCTCAGGGCTGGAAAGAGGCCAATACTTTCCTTGCAGTGTTCCTATTCCTTCCCTCAGATTGTGTTACTCAGCTATTATCTAAATTTGACACGTCATGAAGCCTGAATGAAATTGATGTTCATGTTCGCTGAAGCTCTGAGGTTACCACATCTTCCATGATATCACACATTTTGTAAAGTCTCTATTATCAAGTCTCTACTCACATTGCTCTGAGGAGAAATATGAGGCTTTGTTTTGCTCTGCTTAGAAGCTAAGATCATAATACACACACTCACACACAGCCACACACGCATGCATACAGTTTTCACAGGTTTCATGGCTTTTTCTTTTGTGGTCTCTGGAATTCCATTTTACCCTGCAGTAAATATGTAGGTTCAGCGTTCTTCTAGAAAAAAGAAATAGGCTTAATTCCTCCTGTAATCTAATTATTCGTGTAGGAAAAGTTGTATTTTTCCAAGGTGAATGAAACAAAAGCAAATTTTGACATTGGATGTACACATTGTCAAGGCTGAATATGGTTTGACCCTGTCTGCCAAGAGGGCAATAATTCCATTTGAGAGTCCTGGCTTTGAAAGTATGTGGGCTTGTTTTAAAGCAAAGGCAGTTGTGTACTTCCATATGGTCCAAGACTGTGCTGACACTCTTGGCTTCTGGTTTGGTGATAAATACAATAGCCAAAAAGAGAAGTGATAGGGCCTGAAGCCATTGTGTGCTTTATTTGCAGTAGAATTAAATAAATTGAACAATCGTAAAGTCTGCTCTCAAAATCATTACTGATGTGGAGATGGAGGAGGAAATGAAATGCCTGTTATGTTCTACTCAATTTGTATGGTTATCTCAGCTTATTTCCTAAGAGTCTAGTCTGTCAGTAGCTCAAATAAATACAAAGAGATCTTTCTTGTTTTGATTAGGGGAAGCAATCTTTAGAAGAAAGGTAAACTAGTAAATGTTCATAAATTCTCCTAATAGATTAGATTTCATCATGACCCTCATATAGTCAGAATTGTACATAAGATTTCAAACTTTATCACCCACAGAATTAGTTAGTCATAGCTTGCATCAGAGTAATATGTGAATTCAGACTAGTAATGTTTTTCTATATGCAACATGTGTACACATATTTGGAGGGTCTGACTTGAATTCTGAAACCTGATTTTGAGCCCCTGGTTAACAAGTTTTATCTCAAACAGTGTCTTGCAATACTAACTCTCCTTTGTACTTATTCTTATTTTGCCTTCTCATGAAAGTATCACAAACCCTTTGATTCTTTTCTCACTAATCTGTCTCCTCTGTAGGTAGAGAACTTGAAGAGTGATAAAAGTGAAATAAAAGAATCATGAGGACTGTAGTCAAAGATTTTTTAAAAAATAATTACAAACCATGGCTATCATACACTGAGTACTTACTCTAGCAGTCACTTTATAGATACAGTCCAGTTCCATTTTCCAATTAATAGCAGAAGGTGGGATGTATTTTTCTAATTTCTCAATGAGGAGACTAAGGCTCAGATAAGCTAAGGAACTTGCCTAAGGTCGCCAGCTGATAGTACAGAGCTGTGATCTAAGCTCTGCTCAGTCTAGAGTGAAAGCCTGCACTTAACCTCTACAAGGAACTTCACCTTGTTTTCATCCCTTTTAAAAAGGCAAGCCAGACAGATACTCCAGTTCATTTATAATACACAAGCTTTTCATGCCAGGTTATCTCTGTTTAAGTGATTTCAGTCTAATATCTTTGCAGTCAGGATTTGCCTCCTTATACCTCTTTTTCTCCCATTTTATTTATCTTAGTAATTATTACTTCCTTCTTGGAGTTAATAACAGGTCTGTATCATTGACTCCTAAATCTACATTTCGAGTTCTTAACTTTTGCCCTAAACCCAGTCTTTTATTTCTGGTATTTTTCTGAACTCTTCATCTTGGACATACCATAGGTATCTTCACATGTCCCACACTGAACTTACCTTCTTCACTCCAAAACCCATTCTTTCTCTTTTAATTTACATTTCTATTCCTAATCACACTATCCTTGTATGAAACATTGGCTTGGCTTAAGCTTTTGCTTCCCCATAAAGTGCATGTCATGTCTAATAAACACATTCTCTTCCTTTCTATTCCACAACAACTAACAGCAAAATTCAGATTCTTATTCTCTAGTGACTTTTCACTGTCACATTCTAATTGCTATCCAATCTTCAATCCCTGCCTTCTTATAATTCATTTTAACACTGTGCACATATTTGATCATGCCACTTCCTCTATTTATAATTTTAGTGACTCCTTATTGACAATAAATTAAAATCAAAATCTCTTATATTATTTTTCCAAGTGCTAAACAATTCAGGGAAATTCCAAGTGCGAAACCAACTTTTCCACTCTTACTTTCTATTATTTTATTTTTATACCCCATACATAACTTAGCCAAACTTGTCTTTGTAAAACCCCTACACTCAGTGTCCTGCATTCTTTTCAATTTCTCACAAAATCCATCTGTCTTGAACATTCTTTTCTCTGGATATCCAAATTCCACAAATCCTTTAGATTAGCAGTTTCCACAGATCTTTTACCTTTAAGACAGGTCTGTCCAATTGACCTTCTGTGATGATAAAAAAGTGTTGTATCTGTACTGTTCAATGTGGTGGCCATTAGCCACAAATGGCAATTGAGAATTTGAGATGTGGCTAGTCTGACTGAAGAATTAAATTTTAGTACTATACAATTATAATTAATTTAATTAAAAATAGCCACACATGTTAGTGGTTATCATATTGGACAGCACAGTTTTAGAGTTGCTAAATCCTGTCAGCCAAAGTCTTTCTTTGGAATTTCAATAACACATGCTTGTATTTAGATACCTAAACTTTCATTTTATATTTCAGCTATTAGTGGATCTAACTCTTTTCCTCGGCTAAATTATAAGTTTCTTGAAGGCAAGAGCCAGAGTTGGCTCCATAATTTTTTATAAGAGCACAGCTTAGGGATTGCATGCTGAATTGGCATGGCAATATAGGTAGCTCTTTAACAAATTTATGTTAAATGTTACAAGTCCACAAAAATAATAGCAACATGTCCTAAGTTAAAGGTTGTCCTATTGGAGACCCCACCACAAAAGACAGCATCCACCTTGGATTTATTACCTTTGTCACCCCATGCTTAGGATAGCTGGCTATACTGCAGGCACTGAAAATATTTCTATTGAATAAGAAATTTCTCAAAAAACTTTTAATATTTTTCACAATTTAGAGCTTCTGACACAACCACTTTCCTTTAGTGGTATTGGAAATCACCCCCAAACAAGAGGCGCGAGAGAGAAGAAGCCCTGGCAAGCGGAGCTGGAAGTATACCACCCAGCCTGTTGCAATCAACATAATGGGATAGATGACATGCTCTGATTGGCCAGGAAGCAGACATTAATAACCAGTGAGCAACTGTGTTTAGGTTAATTAATTAATATTTGTATTTTGCAAACTAAAAGTTGCCCTGTTAGATTATTGATTCTTTGTCCCTGTGTTCAATTTGTTTTTAATTGCACCATTGCTGGGCCAAGCCCTCCCTCCTGGCAAGCTGGCAATAAATCTGCCACAATTTCAACAATCAACAATAAATGTGTCTTTTCATGTCATTATTAATATGTCTCTTGGATTGGTTCATTACCACGGTTAACAGTTTATAAGAGCCGAATGGCACACTGCCAGGAGGATTCCTTTTCCCAAGGGCTATTTTGTCATGATAGAATTGATGTCCTCAGGCTTGCATGTGTCTGAGGACAGGGGCCCAGGATTTAATTTAATATAGCTGGAATATGTGCTACCTAATCCTCTTTTTATCATAAACAGCTTTAGAAGAAGATATTGTTGGAATGGAGGTTTTTACCCTCTCTTTCGATTCTTCTTTTTTCTCACTTCTTTTTCACTTTTTATCTTAATTCCTACTTAATTTCTGTTCAGATAGATTTCTCCCCATCAAAAATAACATAACAACTACATGAATAATCTAAAATCCCCAAGTCAATGAGCTATACATCCCCTGGAAGCTGGAGTTTTATTATTGGATTATTGTTATTTGAAAGCAGAGGGGTGTTTCTTTTATCTGATGTGTAAATATTCTGCACTCAGAATGTCACTTTAACTGAGGTCAGTACTGAAAAAAAATTTTGTCTTGTAATAAATATATTAATTATAGTATTGTTATTGGTTCTCTTAATCATTAGAATTTTTCAGGGGGAAAGCACAGATTTTAAATGAATTTATAGGTTGGCAGAAGAGATTCTCTGTGTCCCAGAGATGTCAAATGAGAAATCTAAATGGAGTTAAGAGTGCTTTATAAAAACCCCATGGTGGCCTGCAATCTAATTGCAGCAGTCCCAATGTTTGCCATTTCCAAGGCACAAGTTGCTCAAGACAAGAAATTTGGTCTTCCTCAGACACAGAGTTCACAGTCAATTTTTGTTTCAGTATACAGATTTTATACTTAATTTACTATTAACAATGCCTGCACACATAACTTCTCTCTTTGTACCAAGTTCTTCAATGGCTTGTTGAAAGAAACTGGAGGTGGGTATGTGACACTAGTTGTTTCTCTTGATAGGAGTGGAAGGCAGAGAAATGGGGCTCAAACCAGAATGATTTAGAATAAAAGAAGATAGCAAGGGAAAGAAATGGGAGACTTAAAAGGTGTCTTCAGAGGGTCAAAAAGATGCAAATGGAATGGGAATAACAACAAAAGAAGCAGAGAATAGTGGGGAGTAGTCAAGAGAAATGGAAAGAGGAGACAGAAGGAACCTAGCCAATAGCTTAGTGAACTGAGGACACCACACACCCTGATGGAGGTGGGAAAAAAATGGGCCAATGTTCTTGAATTCTGAAGCTCTCCATGTGGGCGTCACCAGTGCAACCCACATTGTTCTTGGTGCCCAGGACACCCCTCAGTTTTCTTCACAAACAACCCAATCTTTACCTCCCTCCTACTACTTCACTATAGCTCATTCAGCATGTCCTCTACAGGGGGCAGGAGGACAATGATGCCATCACTCATGTGAACAGCAGGCTCAGGAAAAGTTGCAAGGCCCCATCCTTTCTCATCTCCTGGCTCTCCCTTCTCCACTGGTGATAACTGACCATATCCCTGGCAACTGATGGTTGAGCTGATGTTTTCCAAGTGCTATAATATCAAGGTTAACCCCCCAAAAAGGGGAGTATTAATGATAATCAAGCATATACAAAAAAGAAATTCACTTACTGAGCTGCTCTTAGGAAGGAGGTGTGCAAAGTTTAACTCTTGGTTTGGTCTCTTGTGCTGTGACCTTAAATGAGTTATTTAAACTGGCCAAATTTCAGTTTCTTTATCCATAAATTGTGGGTAATAAAGCCTGTCCTACTTCCTTTTTAAGATTGCTGTACATTAAGTAGATGGCACCCTATACTTTATAGGTCCTGTACAAAGAAAAATATTAAAATTAATTGTTTTAGGCTGCTAGGCTAATTTCAGAGGTTACATGACAGATGTTAATGAATGGGTAACTCATACACTAGTCCCACCTTGTCGGGGGTGAGGCATATGTTTAAAGACCACCAATGGGTACCTAAAACCACAAGTAGTACCAAACCTTATATATACTAGATTTTTTCCTATGTATACATATTTTCAATTTAAAAAAGCACTTTACAGAGTCTCTTTGATGTATCTGAATTGACAACATTACCACTCCTGCAGTTTGGGGCTATTATTAAGTAAAATAAGGGTTATTTGAACACAAGCATTGCCATACCATGATAGTAGATCCAATAACCTAGATAGCTGCTAGCCAGTGAGCAGAGAACATAGACAACCTGGATATGTGGGGCAAAGAGATGATTTACAACTCAGACAGGATGGAGGGGGACAGTACAAGATGTCATCATGCTACTCAGAACTGTACACAATTTAGAATTAATGAATTGTTTAATTCTGGAATTTTTTATTTAGTATTTTCAGACCATGGTTGGCCTCTGGTAACTGAAACCTCAGAAAGCAAAACTGTAGATAAGGGGTAACTACTATGCTTAGAACTATTCACTCTCTACTCATTCTAACATTGTTTTTTGACATAAAATATAATCATTGGCCCCATATATTTTTATTGGATTTTGTGAACAATGATGACATCTTCTGAATATACATGAATGTGTGTGATATACCCTATCATTTATATCATTCTTCTTATTATTTTAAAATATTTTCCTTAATTATTTTTGATATTGTCATAATTTTAGTTTTGGGTCCAAGAGGTACTTCCAAATATATATATATATAATTATATTTATTGAGAGAGAATTAAAAGATGAAGTAGACAACTTTGAGGCAAAAGAGGAATAAATACTGAATCAGCAACAAAATTTTTTTCTGGAGGATCTTTTATCCTTACATAAACATAACTTCTATAAGGAAATGAAAACTTAGAGTTCTACCTCAGATCTCATAGTTAAGAGGCTACTACTACATATCAAATGTTACAGCTTCATTTGGAATAAATTCTTATTATTGCTGTTGCATTCAAAATAAATAATATAAAATAAAGTTAAATTAAAACAAAACAAATAAAAAGTCTATGCTCCAGTTTCAAAAGGAAAAAGTCTGGCCATAGCACAAATATCCCCAAGTGCCCACTTTAAATGCCCCACCATGTGCGTTAAATGACAAGCCCTGAGCACTAGTCGTGGTTAATCCAAAGCACCAACAACTAATAACAGAATCAGAGAACACAAAATAGCTACTTGAGGAATAAAGCTTCCCAGTCCTTGGTTCTGCAACAGCAGGGTGGAAAGTTAGGGGACAGGAAAATCAAAGTTCTTTTAAAAAAATTATCACACATAGAGGCAAAATGTCTCCACAGCAGGAAAGAAAGTAGAAAACACACCAAATCAATCACCTTAAAAATAAGCCTTAAAATCTACTACATAAGATGTAAGTGGGGAGGAAAGAATGGGACCAGCAGCTTGAAAATCTTTTATTAAACTGCATGCTGACTGCCATGGCACATACAGGAAAATGCAATTAAGGTCAGGCCATCAAAAAGATGCCCAAAGATTACTCTGAGATAGACCAGGGGGGCAATCAGCAGGCGCTCAGGCACCTTGCTAAGGAAACTCACTTTGAAAAGTGCCAGACAGGGGGCTGAAGCACCTCAGGTGGGTTGGCCCTGAAGTGAGATCTCCTTATAGCCTCACATGTCCCTATAATGGTGAAGGCATGGCAGCTATGCTTGAGAAAAGGTGGGGTGAGAATGTAGTGCCTCCCAGTACATTTTCTCATCTGGTCATGGACAGGTTCTCACCATTATCAGAAGTTTTTGGTTCAATCTTTATTTTAACTGCAGTGTCCTTGGTCCCTATTTTGGCTAATAAATCCCTAAGAAACATACGTAATCACAAGGTGATGACATTTCAAATACAAAGTATCCTGAGTGTCACTGTGGGGTCTCTGTCATCTATCCTTGCCCTCAGACTTGGTCCAGGTCCAGGCCATACCTTTTGACCATAAATTGGCAAGTATGGAGCCCTAGGGAGTGCATATACCAGCCCATTTCATAGGAGAAACCAGACTGCCCTAAACTTATCTGTTAATAAAGAGCCTGACCTCTCATTAGAAGCTCCAGAGACAAGGCACATGTCAAGGGAAGTCTCTGGGTTTAGGTCTTTTGCTAGGTGGTGCAGTATGCCTGACTAGTCACAGAAAGCACAGGATGATGACTACCCACCACTTTTAGTGTACCCCATAGTACCCCACTCTGCCTGCCCAGTTCAGGGACCTCCCCTTATAAATACTCAGAGTTGTTATATGAGTTCAAACCTTCTAAATTGCACACCTTTGTGTCTAGCTCTGTAACACTGTAACCAATGAGTTACACACCTAATTTCTCTGTGAAAATATAAGCACCATGAAGATGGGAACAGTTTTCACCTCTCTGTGAACAAAAACTTTTAACTCCCATGTGTGTCACAGGAGCTAACATAGATTAGATTATCAAAAATGCTTATTAAATGTGTCTGGCATATAATGAGCAATTTATAACTATTTAATTGTAAGATGGATGAAAATATTTGGTTGAAGGGAATAAAAACAAATTGATTTTGGCATTTGTGCATGCAAAAATAAATTGTGAATCACATATTATGCAGGTATAGCTATTGTGTGAGTCTTTGGGTAACTACTAATCCTACCTTATTCAATAAACTGTAAGTGAATTCTTAAGTCAAGAATGGTTGAGAAAGTGTTCATCTCCATTCCAACCTAAACTGTCTTTAATCTTGTGCTAATTCTGGGGCTCCTAATTATTTTATCCATCTTCCATATTAGAAGTATCCTGCTCTCATTCTTCTTTCTATTTCTCTTTGCTACTCAGATGTCTGTGGAATACTGACAGGACAACTTTGCTAGTGTGAGCAGATTGGTGTAAGGTTTCTAGTAGGAAGGACATGTGTACTGTGGCTACAAATTGCCCATCGTGACTGCAGCAAGGGGGGTTTTATAGACTTCTCTGACTTTAGGAAGGGGAAAATAATATCTAGGTACAATACAATTTGAACATGCTCCCATTTTCCTCAGAAACTATTGCCTTGCAGGGATTTTCTGACTTTAACTGATTAAATGTTCCCCAGGTTGCAGCTACCTGGAATTAAAACAGTCCTTGTGCTAGCTGAGCAGGGTTTGTTGTTTAGTCATTTCTTGCCTACTTACAGCAGAGCTGTCCTTACATCTCCTTTCCACACTTTATTGCTTTCTACATTTGTCCCTTGTTCCCTTTCCTCTTCTATTGATTCCTTAATCTTCTGCCTGTTTCCTAATCCTTCCTTTCTGAGCAGGCAAGTGCTCCTGGACCTTTTATAGCAGGGAAAGCCTCTTTGGAAGGACTTGAGGACCAGCCCAACTTTGGTAGATATTTGCATACATTTACATTTAGTTGGCCTGCAAACAGGATGATTATGTAAAGTTCTCTGTAAGCAGTGACAAGATTCTATTTAGATTTGGGAACTTTAGGTTCCATAGAGCACAACAGGTAGGAGAGGGGCTGTAGTCATTACTATTCCATGGAAGAGTGATAATAAATGATGAACCCGGGTGTCAGTTGGACAGCTCCAAGTATGAAAGTCATCCAACTGAGCTACTTACCTGGCTCACCTGTGACCACATCTCCCAGAAAGTCACTTTACCCCTTAGGTGAAGAGTTAGGAAGCTGCTTCTCAAGTTTTGATAGCATGCCCTCTGGCAAGCTGCCTGAAGGGTCTATCAATAAGCCTGATCTATTAGTGCCTCAGCTTCTTTTAGTAAATTCAGCACCTCTCTTAGCTAAAATAAGTTTTCAGACCACCAGCCTGCTTTTTTGTCACCTGTTGATAGCTTTCTGGGTCCCTAATTTATTTTGTTTCATCTGAGCAAGGTAGGGTCTGTGTGGGGTCATGTTGCTAGTGTCTTTTAAATACAAGGGTCTAGTGATCTGTTTGTAGAAAATAATCACTTGGTTATGAAAACACAGTGTGGTGAGTCAAAAGACCTAGAGAACTACTCTAGCATCCACTACTTATGCTATATTAGGCACATATATTAATATTTCTTCTGGATCCATTTTTTACTATATAAAAGGGAGCAGAAGCACATGGTCTCTGAAGTCTATTTCTGCCCTAAAATTCTAGATTTGTATTCCTATCATCATACACACACACACACACACACACACACACACACACACACACACACAGAGAGAGAGAGTTAGAGAGAGAGAGAGAGAGAGAGAGAGAATGTTTAGACCCTTCCATAACCTCCTTTTGCTAAAAATTATAAAAGTCTCTAATGTGGCTCCTTTGCTGGGAGCTCTAATCCATCACTGTCTCTCTAGTCTAATAGAAAAGCCCTCTCTCCTTCAGATTCTGTGCTCCTGGAGCTGGTGTTTTTACTCAGTGTTTCATGTTCTCATATTCCCTCCTATCTCAGAGTCTTTACCCTGGCTTTTTCCCACATGTTCTTCCCTTCCCATTCATCTAGTCAACTCTTAGTATCTTTCCAATTTTAACAGTCACTTTTTTTTTTTTAACAAAGTCTTCTCTCAACCTCTTGCCTAGGCCAAACCTGCCTATTATAGAATTTTATAGTATTTTCCATTTTTTTTTTCAGATAACTTTTTGCATTGTTACATATTTTTGTTTAATTAATAAATTTTATAATTAGTATATCACTTCCACTGGACCTTAAATTCTCTAAGGGTGGATACTATACTATCTATGTTCACTATTTTATTCCTAGTACTCATTGTAATACCCAATATATAATAAGCACTAAGTGAATAAATTATGAATGAACAGATGAATGTTATCGGCACCAGAAAGGGTGGAAATCAGAGTTACACAGAAAAAAGCTTGGAAGGCAAGAGAGTGAAAACATTGTTGGTTTAAGGAAAAAAAGAAGGCATTCATACTTAATGGCACAGTGTAATTAGTTTACTATTTTATTATTTATTCATTTGCCATTAAATTTTTTTAGCATGTCACTTTTTAAAAAACCTTAGAGATAGTAGTAAGATGATCAGTATAATATTAAAAAAGAAGAATATTTCTTAATTCTAAAGTATGCCTTTCTTTGAAGGGAAAGAAAGGGAAAAAATAATATTGTGGAATGGTAACTACTGGGCAAGTAATTTCAAATGATACTATATTTAATATTAAAGTTTCCTTCATAAAATATCTTTGACATTTCTACTACATCCTTGAGAGCTTTAAAAAGAAATGAAACTCAGAGCCAGAGAGTAATGCATTGAAATCACAAATAGGAAAACCTCATCTGGAACATTGTCATTCAGACTCTAAGATGACTTTTCATCTAACTCTTTATTCTGGTATCCTAGTTAATACCCTTATACTTCAGTTCTCTAAAAATTGGATGATTGATAATATCAATCAAGCCCATTTAATATCTTAAGAAACATTTTAACCAAACTATCTTAGTTCTGGGACCCTAAAAAACAGATCCTGAGGCAGAGAATAAATGCTTATATTTTATTTTGGGAGTGAAATCTCAGGACAGAGAGAGTGAAGGCAAAGGGAAATGAGGAAGAGAAGGATGGGAAGTAATATAAGGTGATGCCTTATAGATGCTAGATGTGGATCAATGATCAGCAGTGAAGAGGCATAGCTGGCAACTTAATAGGTCTTTCTGTTCAGCCATGTAGGAAGCCTACAGACCAGCTCAAGAGAGAGATTATATCTTGAAACTGTCCATTGTCAGAAAGAAAAAGAGGGGATTTACTGACCTGACTTCATCCTCATCTAATTTCCCATCTTCCTCTGGTGTAAGTTTACTCCAAAGTGAGTGAACTCTACAGACTTCTATATTACATTGCATGATCCTTACAGCAACCAATGGGGAAGCCAGATCTCAGTGTCCAAAGGATGGCATGTCATTTGAGGTTGGACGTGGCAGAGAATCGAGAGAGTTTGGTGCTCAGTTGGTTAGCCTCAAGTAGTGGAACTGCAGGGGCATCCATGGAGCTAGTTGACCACAGGGTAGAGGAATAGGAATGCTGAACAAGCAAAGGTTTGGGAGTCAAGTAGGCCAAGAGAATGTGAAAAATGATGTCAGATGTCTGATATGCAAGTCTTTTGAAAGATTGAAGTATTTGGTGTAGTTAGCTTTTAAACTCTAACCTCTTCTCACACTGGCCAGATGGTGAAAATTTAAAAAGATTAACAATACTGTCTTGATAAGGATGGGTATCAACTGAAACAGTCAAATACTGTGATGGAGAGCTGGCTAAACTTACGTTAGAAAATGGCTTGGTAGTTTTTATTAAATCTAAACATGCATTTATTTTATGTTCCCAAAATTGAACTTCTAAATATTTTCCCAAGAGATAATATATATATATATATATATATATATATATATATATATATATATATATATATATATATATTTCATAAAACACACAAAAACATGGAGGCATCTCACAGATATTATTTTACATGAAGGAAGACAGAAATGAGTACCCATGATAGAATTTCATTTATATGAAATTCAAGAGAGTCGTAATTGTGGCAATCTTTTGGGGTGGTATTAAATAAAACAGAGCATAATGGAACCTTCTGAAATAAGGAAACTTTTTATATCTTAACCTATGTGGTGGTTACATGAGTGAATATACATATATAAGATCACCTAATTGTACTTTTAAATCTAAATTCTTTGCTGCATCTAAGTTATACCTCAACCACACACACACACACACACACACACACACACACACACACACACACACACCATATCTCTCCCTTCCTGAGACTTTACAAAAAAAAATCTTAAATTGCCAATAAAAATATATGAATAAAGAGCATCAAAATGCTCAACATTGAAACTTGTCTATTAAAAACTTCTGTTTAGGAGAGGTGTAATGAGTTTTTCCTCCATGAAATTAGTAATCACAAGAGAAAAAGATTGTTTTTTAATTACTGGGAAAAGGACCATCTATTGTCTCCCACCACCCCTAGAGCCCTAATAGCTACAATTAAAATAATAAATTATCAAAGGAATAACAAACATTCAGTTCAAAACACCAGCCATCAAACGGATCATATAGACTGCTAAAAGACATTTTCTTTGGCTCCAAGAAAAATTATAAGAAAAAAAATTTGACACAAAGAAAATGCAGAAGGATGACAAAGCTTTAGTTCAGCAGTAAAAATCAAAATTGAAGTCCCTAGAGTGACAAGAGAAGACTCTCAGGGTGAATAGCAATGAATAAAAGAAAAAGCCATCCTAGAAAGAAGATTCAGACAAAGACAACCAAGAAATAGGGCTTTTTACAAAAGAGCCCAACATAAAAAGAGGAGAGAGAAGTGCAGAAACCTATCAAAAGGCCATTGAAGGAGCAAAAAGTGTGCTGGTGCATGTCTGTGTGCACACACACACACACACACACACACACACACAGAATAACTTGAGATAAAAAAAAAGATAAAAAGGAAAGGGTACAACAGAAGAGGAAAAAGAACTAACCAATTGATCTCAGAAGAAAGATGGCATGCTACAAAATTGGTGTTTTCACTATCAGGGAGGCTGAGCCTGAAGTGGGTCAAGAAGCCAGGCACCAACTACTCTTCTTGGTGTCTGAGGAGATGGCCCACATGGGACCTCACAGGAGAAGGATCCTGGAGATAGGAGAGTGAATGTGCTTCTTAGATTTCATAGCTCTGGGATGAAGCTCTAGGGTAGCTGGTGAGAAAGTTCTCTCTCTTTCCAAGGTACCACATTTTGTTTTGATATCTAGCCCTTCAGTTTCCTGTGGAGCCTCAGGCAACTCATTTTATCTCTTGGATTCTCAACTATAATTTGAGGGTAATGCTCACCTTGGCAATCTTTCAAATGAGATGTTCTAGAAGAAAACTTTTCATCCAACACATGCACTATAGGAATTGTAGTCGTTATTGCCACTAAAGTCAAAGGGGAAAAGCACATACATTTTAAAAGAATGTCTTGGGCTTAATGTTTGCTTCACAAGAGAAAATGCTGGCATCTGTGTCTCAGTGGTAAAATCCTGGAGAAAGTGTGCATAAACCCTAGTATTTTGAGAAGTGCAACTACCTATGAATCTTGAAACAGCCTGGGCTCTAAACTGAACCTCACTTGTATTTTAAATGATTCCTTCATCGCCCAAAGCTGTGCCTGTCTAGTGAATTTTGAAGAACTGAAACATTAAAAACAGCAACAAAACAGATCTGATTAATTACTGCAAAAGCTATTTTGGGGAGAAAAAAGAAAAAAAAGTTTTTGTTCTATTATATATTTTGAAAAAAACAATAAGCATTTTATTGCTTCTAAAAATTACTCCCTGGAAAGTACTTTCATTTTCTAATTGTTCATAAATTTACTGAGAGGTGGTGTAACATTGTTATTTTTACTTTATTATATATACTGTTTTAACGAGAAAATCTGGAAGGGCTAGGTATCATATATCACCCAAGGTACCCTGAAAATGTGGGCTGGCCAGGCTTAGCCCAAGGCTGCTACTTCTCCAAGTCTGCCTGGGTCTAGTTTCCCTCACACGGGGACAATCTAGACAGCTATAACTAGTTAGAATACATTAGATGATGACAGTGACAATAAATTGCTTTTCTATGGTTACTCTTTTGTTTAAGAAAGTAGTTGTAAGATTAGCTTTCACTTTCACTGAAGTATCTGTCACAAGCTTTCATTACTAGGAAAAAAACAAACAAGAATTTCTATGTACACTAAAAAGTCAGTATTTGATGATCATTAGTTTGTGTTGGACAGATTACTCTTTTCGCTTTAGCATATATTGGCACAGCTTCTTTAATATCTTAATTCTGTGAAACTAGTTTGTTTAGCATATCTATAGCACATCACATTTTGGCTAGATGATAACAGGCACTCAATAAATATTTGTAATTTACTGTCCCAACTGTTATTCATAATTTATTTGCATGACTTAATATATCAACTAATAAAATGATCCTCTCATTGAAATAATAACCTTATGATTTACATAAAGACAACTACAAGCAAATGAGTTCAGCAACTAGGTTCAAGTGTTTATGAGAATTGAGGAGGTAGAAGAGCATGTATAATTGGCTTCTACCCCTACTTGACTGAACTGCTCATATCAAGGTTATCATTAACATTTAAGTGGGTGGCCTTGAATTTGCTTCTCACACTTCATCTCTCAATAAATTTTGAAATGTTTGCTACATTTTCCTCATAGAAATACCTCTTTCTTGTTTCTATGATGTCACTCACTTCATATTATCTTATGCCTCTACCCACTCATTCTCATTCTCTTCCAAGAATGCCATGTCCCTATATTTAATTACCTGAATACTTTTCTTTCTATTTAAGACCAATATCTTAATACAAGTTCTCATCACATCTCAATTGGACTCCTCCCATTCTCCTGTTTTTTATCCTCCTATTTTACCTCCCTTTGGTCTGTGTCCCACAAGACTGGCATAGTGACCTTTTAATGTCACTATTAAGTTATATGAACTGTGACTGTCACAGGAGAACTGATGTAGGATTTTACACAGAGTAGTGGTATAAAAAGATGTGCATTTTAGACAGTCATCTGTGATCTGAGTGGTGCTTGTGACTTCTGTCAGCTCATATGTTTCCTCTTTCACCAAGTCTAAAATAAGCTGTGCTCTTGTACTCTCTCTAAATTACTACCATGACCATCCCACCGCGGAGCCTCAGTAATTACTTGTGCCTATGGCAGAAACACCTCTGCTCATCCCCTCAGAATACAGATCAGATGTCATCTCTTCAGGAAAGCCTTTTTAAAATGTGAAGATTGAATGTGGTGCCTTTCCTATGCGCTTTCAACACATACATATGTCATTGTGACAGAATTTATGTGTATTATAATTGTCTGCTTATTATTCTATTTCCAAAATCAGACCATGAAGTAATTTGATTTTGGAATCAGACGCAAAGTCTTTTATCTCTATATCCTCAGAACCTAACACAGTGCTTGTCATTGGAGAGCTCTCAACATCTGTTTGTGAGTAAATACTATAGAAGGGCAAGGCCATGCCTAAAAATGTCTCTCACAATTCCTAACTGTCGCAGTCTTTAGGAGGCCTCACAGCCCCTGACCATTTTGAAATGCCCCTACCAGAGCTGCAAGAGCTATAGGCTCACTTCTCTATATATATTGGACACACTTCCATTGTAAAACTTATATACTGTATTTTATTTATATGTTAAAAGCCCATCTCCATTTTTTTTCTAGAAATGTTCATTGAGCTCCTTCTATAAGGCAAGCATCAAGCCATACGTAGTCTCTTTCTTCGAGGTGCTTTTACTCTTTAGTATAAATAAAACAATGACATTGATAGATAATGCATCTTAAACATAATAATAGATGTATAAACAGAGTACAAGAGAGCTAAAAGCAGAAATGATCAACTCCTTATAGAAAGAGCTGGAAACATTTTGTAGAAAGGTTGACACAAAATAGATTCTAGAAGGACAGTTAGGAATAAATCCAACTGACAAGGGACAACAGGTATCACAGGCTTGAACCTGTGTAATAGTGGGACCTAGTCAAGATACTCTAAGTTTTAGATGGCTGGGATGTATGGGAGGAGATAAGTCAGGCAAAGTCTGCTATGGTAGACTAAATGCAAAGATAAAGAATTTGAAAATCACAGAGGGATTTTTAAGCTGAGAGAGAAATATGATTATTGTGACAAGATTTTAATTTTAAAAATACATATATCTTATTAGGAATTCAGAAAAGATGTACAGAAGATATGGGAAAGAACTGGTAAAATAAACATCTGTATAAATAGGTTTTATTTTCAGAAATAATGATCCACTAAGGGGATGACATCATGGCCTAAATAAATGGGTGTACCATAAGAAGTAAGAGTGGCTCTAGGTTTCAAATAAACTGATTCATTGCTCTATTATATGGATTTTAAAAAATTTTTATTTTTCAATTAGAGTTGACATTTGATATCATTTTATATGTTTTGGGTGTATACACGGTGGTTAGATATTTATAGAATGTACAAAACAATCTCCAGATAATTTTTTTTTAATGGAGTTACTAATCAAGCTGCCAAGGCTTTGGATTATACACTCTTTCACATTAGTTCTTTTGTTGAAAATCTCTGGTGCATAGAACATTTTAAAAGAAACTTTATATATATATATAAACTTTACACACACATACACATATACTTATTTAACTTTTAAAAAACAACCTTTTCACGATACATTTAAATGACGAAACATCACACCTGCCAACACTGAAAAGCTATAAATAGAGAGTGAAGTATAAATTGAGAGAGAAATAAGCAGATCCATTATATATCTATTGCAATTAGGAGAGTAATTTGGTGTCAGACTAGACAGAAATGGTTATAAAATTGCTTTAAAAACAGGAACAGGAGATATAAGACTTACAATGATGAGAAAAACTAAATGTCTGTTGAAAGAATTATTATGGAGGTGATATGAATTATCTAATAAGTCTAACTTCCCAAATGAATTCATTGGATTCATTTCATGTGTAAGTAAAATGTACAGTGTCCTCAAGGGGAAAAAAAAGAATAATTTAAATCAAATTACTACAGTAATATTTATAGTAGAAATATTGAGAATAGGTGTTATATTCAGAATTCCTAGTCTTCAATATTTATGCTTCAAATATAGAGCACCTTCTGTATACTCACAACTTGTTATGTCATATTCTCTACCTTCTGTAGTTTACACTATGGTAGTGAAGACAGACATGAGAACAAGATGACTATGATCAAATATTGAAATAGAGTATGTTCAAGGAAGACTCTATTGTATTATAGAGGAGAAAATGTCCAATTACCTGGTATGGTTATGGAGGTCTTTACTGAGCTGAATTTCAGATGATAGGCAGATGATTTCCAGCCAGGTCAGTCCTAGGAACAACTTTCTCTGTAGAGAGAACAGTAGTGATAGATAAAGTACTCAATAGCCTAGGAGTAGATACAAAATGCAACACTTGCCTTCATGGAGCATTCAATTTGAAAAGAAAGCTGATACATTTTAAGTAAACAAGATTAGGCAAATCCAATTATAATTAATTTTTTATAACTGTGGGAGAAATTTGATTATGTACTTTGAAACGGAGATAGAGTTTTCAGTACACCTTGAATAATGGATTTAAAAAGACGCTGGTGGTTAAGAAAAAAGAAATTACAGAGAAAAAATATTTTTATCTAGGTTAGAGATATTTTGACGATATGAAAGAAAATAGGGGTCTATTTGGAAATTTGCAAGCAGATGAGAAGCATGGGATATGCAGTACTTAAAGATTAGGTTGTCCCAGATACTCAAAAGAGCTGGAAGAGGAGAATACAGGAGTCGAGTAGATAGGTCTTATGGGAGGGCATTGTGGTAGCTATACCAGAGTAATGAAAAGCTGAAAGGAATGAACAGAGAAGGCAAAGGGGAGAGAAATACAGAGTACATTCCAAAGGGAAAAACGATTAAAATAAAACATTATTCAGATAAAGAGATTAAAAGAGTAGTATGATTATAACATTTGGAAACTGTTAGAAAATAATATTTTCCAAATTCTACTTGCAATATAAAAAATTTGAGAATGTTGTTCTGTTAACATACATATTAACTCAGTCTTTATTTTCTGTATTCTTATGCTTTGACATCTACAGGCCATGCTGATCTTGGAGAGATTGTTCTTTCCAGAATTAGCCAGTTCCTAGAGATAGTAAACAATCTGCCTGTAAACAAGTATTTCTTTCATATGTAAACCAACCAATCCAGAGCCCACTCCTACAATCACCTTCTTTATTGAGCTCTCACACTTAGGGCCACTCTCCACCTGACCTAATCACCCCAGAACCAGGTACCAGACAAGCAGGGACAGCAGCTACAACCCACATCCCACATAAATTATTCCAACTAGCCACACCTAAACCTACTTACCCTGCCTTGCCTCTCCTTTCCCATGGAAACCACTATAAAAACCTTCCCACATTTCCCCTTTGCTCTGTCTCCTGACTGATCCTGGTACTTCCTTATGTAGCCTCTGTGCTGTGCTGTGCTCTGCCCCCTATTTCTAAGTATAATAAACTTCTTCCTTCAAGACTGTCATGTCTTACTGTACCTGATCAATACAAATTCCAGTTACTTGATTAGAACAACCTATGGCATGCTGTCGATAACTCTTGGTTTGCCTATGTGGCTTAACTGATCAGAAGAACATAAATGCCCACAAGAATTGTACACATCTAAATCATCTTCTCCACTTTCCATCCAGACTACACTGACATGCCCTTAAATATGATCAGCTAATTAATATTTACTCCTTAATGTAGTTTTATCTGTATTAGTGATGTCTTTACTGTATATACAAATAGTATAACTCTAAAGATACATTAAAAAATTAGTAACAAAACACTGCTAAACAATCACACTTTTTTATTACACCAATAAAATCCTCTTTTAAAATGTTAGAAACACCTACAAATGACTTTTTGCTTTGTTTTGCTTTTTCTTAGTTGGCTCCGGGTGCAGTGTTGAATTCATCATATTCTTTAGTTTATGATATTTAGTCATCTTTGCTCTGTGGAAAGTTCTTATATTTAAAACAAAATCAAACGGTTAAGAAAGCTGAAAAAATATTGACTACAAATATGTCAAGCAGAGGCTTACTATTATTATTCTATAAATAAGTAGTAATAATTGATTTAAAAAATAAAAGGCACTAGAAGATAAAAAATAAGAATACGTATGTCAAAATAGGGTATAAAATTATTAACACAAATGTTTACAAAAATAATCTATTCAATTATCATAAAAATATTAGAGGTTTTCCCCACTTTTTGAAAGTAGAACATTTTTATGAAACTTTTTGTAAGCTGAGACAGCATGAAGCAAAGAAGCAATTACCCTTAATTTATATGGAAAAAAATTTTGAGCATTCTCACACCCAAAAAGTATTTTAACTAACCATACCAAATAACACATAAAACCAAAAATAAAACTAACATACAGTAAAAGCAGAAATAATATAAGTAAACAACCTATATAAAGTAGAAATAATGTAGGTACAGTATAGTTTCACTCATTAAAAAGAATGACTAATTTTTTTTAAGTGTAAGATAATAGAACAACAGGCTTTGTATACCCATCAGTCCCCTCAGGCAATAGACTTTCCATTTTATCCATTATTGCATGATGACTAAAATAGATCACTTTGCTTTTACCAGAACCAATAATAATTCTGGCAGCTTTCGAGGTTCTTTCTCTCTGCGTGTAAAGAGTATGAATGCTGAACACAGGTAAGTTCAAGACATGTACAATGTCTTTATTTTTTTCACTATAATAGAAACACTTAATTACATCCAGTTTTATGCTAAACATAACACCCTTAGGAACTCTCTTAGGCTATTCTGATACTTTAGGACACAACTGCTAATGGGAGCACAAAACAGCCTGATGTAGAGATGCCGAGTCTGGTTCCTGGGGAAGGAGTTTGTTGGGGCCCCTCTTGCTGCTTGGGGTGTGCACTGTCTCTGTAATGGCTAGCTGCAAAACAAAGCTGATCACTATTTTTACTTTTGACTTTTTCAAAAAAGCAAATACTCTCTTTGGGTTTCTTTCAGTTAGTGAAAACAGATGCTAATTCAGGTCTTTTGTAAAAGCAAAGTGGCTTAAGGTGGACTTTCAAAAAGTTGTACTATATTGGATTTAAAAAATATAAAACACTCAGTTGTGGGAAAGTTGTGGTGAAAAGGTCACTATCATGCATTATTGGTGAGGTATAAATTATTTTAGAAAGCAATTTGCAGTATGTAAGCAACACCTTTAGGAAAATTCTTCTCTCTTAATTCAGGGATTACAAACCTGTTAATTTTGACTGAAGAAATAACTAAGGATCAACATATAAAGATGTTTATCACATGCTATTTATGATAGTAAAACAATGTCATTCTGATTAGTGAAGAAAAGATAGATTGTTTAAGGCATTGTGCTTGTAAGGAACATTTAGTAATATGAGAGAATAAATATGTTACAATGATAAGTAAAAAGAATGTATGTGTATGCTTGTGTATGTATACATATGCATGTATGTGTGTATGTATGTATGTATGTATGTATATTTGCATGTATGTGTGTTTTCTCATTATGAGTGAATGTACCACTAGGTACCTACCAGGATAGCTAAAAGGAAGAAGACTGGCAATAATAAGCATTGTTGAGGATATAAAGGAATTTTCACTCTCATATATTGCTAGTGAGAGTACAGAATATACAATGATTTTTAAAACACTTGGTAGTTTCTCGTAAACATCAACAGGCACCTCTTCCATGACCCAGTAATTCTATTCCTTGATACATACCCAAGAGAAATAAAAATATGTGTCCTCAAAGAGACTTGTAAAAAATTGTTCATAACTGCTTTATTCCTTATAAAACAAACAAACAAACAAAACACCTGGAATCAACCCAAATATACATTAATTGGAGAGCAGATAAACAAATTATTGTATATTCATACAATGAAACACTACATGACAAAACAAAATGAGCTACTGGCATATACTGCATAGAGAACATTTTTAGAAAGTTATATGAAGGGAAAGAAGCCAAACACAATAGGTATACATTATACAAGGTCATATATGTGATACTTTAATAGGACAAACTAACCTATGGTGATAGAAATAAAAATAGTGACCACTAATGAAAGACAGTTATGAGGAAACTTTTTAAAGGTGTATTATTTACTTGTTTTAGATGGTGGTTACCTGAAACTCATCAAATTGTACACCTAAGATCTATGGTATTTAAACTTCATCTCAATAAAACATCCAGATGATATTTTTAAAAAAATGAATTAAATATTTAAATGTTAAAGGAACAAAATAACCTCAAAAGGAAATTTATAGGGCTGGGGAAAAAATGAGATAGATAATAGAGGCTTTCTTCATCCCTTTTGTGACCAAATCAAAGTTGTGACAGAAACATGGAGCAAACAGCAAACAAGGTAGTCTGGGATCCCTACAACTAGAGAGAGAACTAATTAATCAACCTAAAACAGTAGAAGGTAGGTAAGGGGTGAAAATGTAAGACTACCCAGTCCTGAGTGGCTGAGTTGGACAAGGGCTACAGCAGCAGCAGCCGGCAACTTGAGACTTTTTAATGGGGCCATGTCCACGAGTGGACTTTTTTGGTGATAGATCTACCCACTCTAAGCACCAGCACCCAGTTGACTTCACCAGGGGAATCAGGGACTTAAAAGGAGACACTGAGTTATCTGACTGTGGGCCAGTGGCAAGGATCTCTCTTGGAAAGAAGTGCTGGCAGTATCTATTATCCTCTTTGAGACCTTCCCCCTCCCAGAGCCTTCATAGCAAAAATTCATCAAACTGGATAACCCTTTGGATAACAAAGGTCCCTCTGCTCAGAGGATTCTTTGAAACTCCACCTCCGCCAACTTGTCACCCCCCCCCCAAACCACATCTAGTTGTGTCCTCAGCGAGTCCCATGTCCCTTGCTGAGCAGAGCCAAGACTCACACCGGTGACAGCTGGCCTCAGTTTCTGGCATGGTTTCTAGAGGCAACTACAACCCCCAGGGGAGCACAGGCTGAGGCCAACCTTGGCCTGCAGCTGAACACCTTTCAAGACTGCGCCACTGGACACCTTCTACACAAAGCCACACTAATAAGACCAGGAGACCTAGGAACTTTGCTTAGTACATTGAAACAGACACAGAAAGGCCAAAATAGGAAGACAAAGAAGCAGAAACCATATTAAAGAATAGAACCAAGATCCAGGAATAATGTAGTCAAACAATCAAACAGATGCAGAGTTCAAAACACTGGTTATAAAGATGCACACTGAACTTAGAAGAGGTGTAGATGAATTCAATGAGAACTGTAACAAGAAGATAAAATATATAAAAATGGAAATGAAAATCATAAAAGGGAACCAGTCAGAAATGAAGAACACATTATCTCATTATCTGAGATAAAGAGTGTATTATAGGGAATCAAGAGCTTGGATAAAGAAGAGTATCAAATCACCAATGTAAAGGATAAGGAAGCCAAGATCACTCAATCAGAGTGGCAAGAAAAAAGAAGCAAGACTAAATAATAATTTAAGGCTCTTATGGGACACAATTAAATATAAAATATCCATGCCATAGGGCTACCTGAAGAAAAACAGACATTGAAGAGCTATTTGAAGAAATAATGATGTAAAATGTTCCTAACATGGTGAAGGAAATAGACATACAATCCCAGGAATCTCAGTGAGTCCCAAACCAGGAACCCAAGGAGGCTCACACAAAGACACATTATAATTAAAATGTCAAAATTTAAGTACAAAGAGAGAATCTTAAAAACAGCAAGAGAAAAGCAGTTAGTTATTTATAAGAGAGCTCCCACAAGACTGGCAACTAATTTTTCAAAAAGAAACTATGCAGGACAGAAGAGCTTGGCACAAAATATTCAACGTGATGAAAATCCAGAATCTACAACCAAGGATACTTTATCTACCAAAGCTATCATTTAGTTGAATAATAAAGAATTTCCCAGACGAAAATAAGCTCAAGGAATTTATCACCACCAAGCCAGTATTACAGAAAAGTTGGAGGGACTTCCTTAAGAAGAAAAATATATATATATCAAAAACATGAATAAAGAATGGTAATAACTACATTTCTATCAATAAATACTTCAAATGGAAAATAATTAAGTACTTCAACCAAAAGATAGAATGAATAAGAAAACAAAACCCCACATATACTGCCTACAAGGAACTTACTTCAGATTAAAAGACACACAGAGACTAAAAAGAAGGAGAAAGAAAAGATATTGCTTTGATGGACCTAGAGGGTATCACATTGACTAAAATAAGTCTGATAAAGACAAATATCACAAGATCTCTGACTAAAATAAGTTCGATAAAGACAAATATTACAAGATCTCATGTACATGTGGAATCTAAAAATAAACAAATAAATAAATAAACGAACAACAACAAAAATAAAAATAAATTCACAGATACAGAGAATATTTTGAAGACTACTAGATGAAAGGGGGTTGGGGAAGTGGCAAAAAAGGCAAAGAGATCAGGAAGTACAAATGAATAGTTATAAAATAGACAAGGTGATATAAAATGTAGCATAAGGAAGATAGTTGAAGATAGCTATAATAAACATATAAGGGAGATCCAATTAAAAAATGGGCAGAAGACCTGAACAGATACTTTTCCAAAGAGGAAATACAGATGGGTAAGAGACATATGAAAAGATACTCAAGGTCACTAATCATCAGAGGAATTCAAATTAAAACCACAAAGAGATGCCACCTCACACCTGTCAGAATGGCTATCATTAATAAATAAAAAATCAACAAGTGTTGGCGAGGATGCAAAGAAAAGGGAACCCTCATACATTGTTGGTGGGATTGAAAACTGGTACAGTCGCTATGGAAAACAGTATGGAGTTTTTTCAAAAAATTAAAAAGGATATACCTCTTGACTCAGCAATGGCCCTTCTGGGTATTTATCCAAAGGAAACCAAAACAAAAATTTGTAAAGATCTATGCACTCCAATATTCATTGCAGAACAATTTACAATAGCCAAGTTATAGAAACAACCTAAATGCCCATCAATAGATGATTGGATAAATAAATTATGGTTCATATATATACAATGGAATATTACTCAGCCATTAAAAAAATGAAATCCTACCATTTGCAACAACATGGATGGACTTTGAGGCTCTTATGTTGAATAAAATAAATCGGACAGAGAATGATAGATACCATATGATTTTACTTATATGTGGTATCTAAGAAAAAAAAGAACAAAATAATCAAAAACAGACTCATAAATATAATGGACAATTTGGTAACAGACAGGAGGGAGGTTGAAAGGCTAGGAGAATGGGGTGAAGAGTTAAAGAAGTACAAATTAGTAGTTGAGAGTTGGGCACAGGGAGCATGGAAGAAGGAATTCAGTTAGCATTAATATGATGGCTAAGTGGAAGGCTAGGGGAGGAAGGGAAAAATTGAGGGGACCGTTTTATGAACATTATAGATATCTAACCAATGTACTATATATTGAAACTAATTTAAATAAATAAATTTATTTATAAAAAATATATAAGAGGGAGGAGGGATACTAGATTTAGTGGAGTGATCACTTTGTGAGTTATATAGGTCTCTAATCACTGTGCTGTTCAACTGAAATGAATATATTATTGTATGCCAAATATAATGAAAACATTATTAACTTGTATAATGTAAATATAAGCAACTAATTGTCTATTTTATTTCAATAAAGCCAGAAGAAAAAAATTATACATAAATATACATAGACTATATATATATATATCAAGTTTTAGGAAGCACATTTTTTAAATCAAGACTAAAAATCTAAAAGATAGTTTAAAAAGAAAAAGATATTTATATTTGAATCTATTTAAAAAATTATTCTAATGTGGAAGTATTAAAAAACTCAGTAGACTAAAAATAGGAAGAAATATATTTAAAAGCATAAATAATTAATGTCTATAGACAATACACTGTAGTGAAATGTATTATCAAATATTTGCTAAGAGCCTAGGTTAAATCAATACCACTTTTTTTTCTTTCTGTTGACACCCAAGATATCTTTGATATATGATGAATCTGTCTATAGAAGAACACTGAATCATAAATTTTGTTCAGGTTTACAGTTTAGTGACAAACTCGTCACTGCAATTGAACATCTGGCAATCATGCTCACCTGGGCTGGGTTGTGAAAATAATTGCCACCCTGAAAGATTCCCTCCTGTAAACATCCCTAAGATAGAACACCTAGGTCCAGCTGAACAAACAGAAGAGAATCATGGCATGATTGTGCCATGTAGAGGTTTGGGCAATATCTTGATAGGCCCTTGAGGGAAAATTCTATTCCAGCAGCTTTGCCAGTGGAGAGTTGGGAAAGAGAGGGGAAAGGCTTTTAGAATGAGATCATAGATTTGTAGAACTGCAATAAAAGCAATATGCGACATTTATATACTTTATGATTTTAACTTATTAGACCTTCATAACTCTGTGACATTAGGGGAGCAGGTAATACTATTTCCATGTTAAAGATGAGAAAATTGATATTCAGAAAGATAAAGTAATCTTTGTAAGGTCAGATATCTTTTAAGTATTAGAGCTCGGACTTAAACTGAGGTCTGTCTCCCTCCTTGGCTATATTATTTTCACTGTATCACTCTTTCTCTAGGACAATAGAATGTAGCCTTTCTTCCTGAAGAGAACTTTCTTCCTGAAGGATTCCATGATATTCAGCCTGAATGTACCTATATCTTTCTGTCTTTTTCTGTTTACCCATCTTCAGCAAGACTAGGCAATCACTCCTCTTTGTATGTGATATATATATCTACTCTGTCACATCCACCTCTCAGTTGTTACTTAGCCAAACTATGCAAATCTCACCGTCTCTACACCTCTGTGTCAGTCTTTGCCTTCAGCAAAGCTGTTGCTCAATGCTGGACTCCTGCCAACTGTTCAGATGGGGGCGTGTTTCACCACCAGAGAATATAAAGAAACATGACTATTCAACTTTTTTTAATATTATCTATTTAATAGCTAACTAATGATGTTCTCTCCATGTTGAAAAAAATCTAAGAAGACAAATTTATTCCAAATGCTTTAATGACAAGTAAGACAGTTCATCAGCAACTAGAATTACTTGTGAGCTAAATGCTGAGCTCTGAGCCCAGATAAAAGGGGAACCTAAGGAAATGAGGTTTGTTCTGACTTTAAAGGTCCCGATCTAATAAGAAAATATGTGCAAACAATGTGATCAAATGTCTTCTTCTGCAAGTAACAAAAAGTCAATGGTGGTGTTTGAGGTTTATTAGTAACATCTGTTTTCTCTGCCCATATTCAGAACAACTTAAAAAGTAAACAAAGAAAAAACAGAGTTAAAAATAGGACCTTTGTTTCTGACAAAAATTGAAAGTGGATAATGTGGTTTATATCTTCAGGCAAATGGGCATTTGAATACTGAACCTTAGTATGCACATAACCCCAGTCAGAGGAACTACAAGGAGATATCAGACCACCCCATCCAGGCTAGGCCTCCTCTACTGCATGGCACAGGACCTCTGTGGGAAGGTCAGCTCCAAGAGAAAAGAAAGGGCTGATAGTTTCTGCTTTTTCTTTCCAAAATCACTCATTGAATTAAGATATTCCTCCTCTCCCAGTGGCAAGAGGTGTGTATTGAAGCTCTAAGAAAGGCCAAAAGTTTTCTTCAGATAAAAGGAACATCAGTAGTGGCGAAGAAGTGTTTCTTTCCCATTACCAACTAAAAGGCATCTAAACAATAAAAACATTTATTATCTCATGAAAGAAGTCAGAGGATGGATGAAATCAGGACTACAAGTGTAGCCTAAAGACCCAGCTTCCTCTGTCATTTCTCTGAGTTAGGATTTGGTTATCAGGTTAGAACCATCACAGTTAAAAGATAATGGTAGCATTTATAGACAAACATAGGGACACAACAATATTTGGAGAAGAAAAAAGAAAGGTAGATTTCTTCTCATGTCTCTTTTCATTAAGGAGGGAAAGTTTCTCTAGATACTCTCCCTCAAACTTTCTCTCAGATTCTTTTAATTAAGATTTGATGTCCTGCTCATGTCCTCCCTAGCTGCAAGGGAGCCTCAAAAAATAAGTTTCTGATATCTGAGTGTCTATAGAGCAAGGTGATCATACATTGAGCAGATCAATAGAGTATTAATACTGGACCTAGATGATTACCTAATTCTGTTCCTCATCTCTAAAAATGTCCAAATAAGATTCTAGAGAATTAAATCACTTTTTGCACTATTATCCAACTTATAGAGGATTAACTGGACCCATCTGTTGAAGACTAGAACACAAAATTTTAACTGAGTTATGCATGCAATTAAGAATATAATACACTCTTACTTTTACATAAAGTCTTCCAATCAGAAGCTCATGTTCAAAGAGAAACATTTTCCTGGAAATCTCAGTGATTTTAAGATCAATACAATTGTTTCTTGCCATTTAGTATAATTTTTAACTGTGAGAGAGAAACAGTGCCACAAGTATTGTAATATGGAACAATCTTTCAGATAAATCTTAGGGTGTAGAATAGTGATGGATAATTATTTAGAGAACCTTCTCCCTCTAAACATCTGTGAACATAGTGAAAATTTAGATTCCCCTGTCTAAAACCATGTGGTCAGCTTATTTTTCATATGCAATAAAATTCCCCTTGTCAATGCAAAATGAAAACAAGTATAAATTTCTGAAGTCCTGAAAGCATTTAATTTATTTTCAGTCCACTTTCTCACATCCCTTGCTCTTGAGGGGAGACAAAAACAAAGGAACAAAAAATATTAATTAAATGCTGATAAAGCTCAGAAATGATAGATGGCTCATGTGAAGTCTTCTTTGAAACACATGATTTAGAAAAAGTGACTCATTTTTTCTTCCAGTATATTTTGTCATTTTTTTCTTTCTAAAATAGAATTTTATTTAAAAGAACAAAAGCAAGAATTCATAACATATGTCTTGTATAGCAGAGAAATTTGACAAAAAAATAATTTGTTGACCACAATCTAGCTGTCAGACATACTTAAACTATTATCTCGATAAAATCAACTTCAGAAAAGATCTCAGATTGTGCTGCCATCAAAATTGATTTTATCAAGCAAGATAATATTTTCTGTCAACAAGCAGTACTTTCTTAAAACTCTTAACATTTCTTCTATTCACTCTACCCCACTGCCCTTGGAAGTTGAAAGGAAGGTTGCAAGACAATTATGATCATATGTCATCACTTAGAATCTCTCCAAACAGAAACAAGCAGCAGGAGGTGGAGCTTGAGCTAGCAGCTTTCAGACCACATTCACATTTAAGGAAAAGAAAGCTGAAATGGTAAATTTATAAAGCTACATGTTGAAAATACACTCCTAGGATATAGGATGGCCATTGTTTGAAGCAATAAAGTGCAAATGAAACCTGCTTTTGCATGCACAATTGAGCATATTCTTCCATAAAATGCCTGATTGTGTATGCAGATGAGTGTTTTACGTACCCAGTTACCTGTTTGCTTTATTCATATTTTTAAGATCAAAGTAAGTGCTTTTATTTTTTTTAATAGAATTGTTCTAAATTGTCTGTGGATTAATGATGCCTCAGAAAATTATCATTTTTTTAAAATCCATATTTATACAACCTCTCTAAAACCTTTCAATGAATAAGATCTGTGTTAGTAAAGTGAAATGGAGACTTAAAGAAATTATCTGGGTGATTCAAGGTAAACTTACCACCATGCATATATTTGCTACATTATTCTCATATTTTAGGTAGAAGAAAAGGCCTAGATTATCCAATGCATGTAGCCTTGCACTTTACTCAGCTAGTCCAGCCACACTAGCACCAGAGCCTGGGAATACAAGGCAGCCTCCACCTCTTAGACTATATTCTGGCATAAACAAGCAGAGCTACTGCCCCACGGTGATCATATGTCCAAGTAAATCAGCTTTCTATATAATGCATCTTCACTTGCATTTATTCCAGCTTTTCTCAGAAAAGAAATAGTGAATGTGAGGATAGCTAAATTAAGGTTATAAAATTGAGTGAAAAGAAAAAATCTCTGAATAATTTTCTTGACACTGCATTCAACCCCTTCAGGACCCATGGTGATAAAGCACTGAAGATTTATTTTAATGTGTAAAAACCCAGCTCTGTTCTTCTGGGAGATGGCAAAGACACTTGGAGGTTCAGAGATAGTTTATATTTATCAGGTAAAGTGCTGTCTGCTCACTAATAAGCTTCATAAATATTTCTCCCTTCTCCTGAAAAGAACTAAAAAATAAATAAATAATAAAAGATCCAATTTTGCAGTCTAAAAAATAAAAAAGAAAACAGAAGAAAAAGAACCAATGTTCAAAGGTTCTAATACATTAGTAGAAAAACGTAGCTGCGTTACTAACTGCCTTCCTGGCCAGACTGTTTGATTATATTTATGTAATCCTGGCTTCATCAACACACTACAAACTAGCTAAGCATTTCGCTACCTAGATAGGTGACTAGTCAGAGTTGTGCTATATATTTATATATTTCTTATCTCTACAGTTGTTAAAAATACAAAAAGAACCAGATTTTTAAAACTAGCTTTGAAGGTGATTTCTTCTTGTGACTCTATCTGGGTGAAAATCTCAGTCTACAAGATGTATAAAATAGTCCCTTTAATGATGTGCCTGCTTTCTTCCTTTTTCTACTTTTTTTTTTAATCCTAGCAGATAAATCCTTTTTAAGCCTCATTATTAAGAATAGTCTATCTCCATATTTTACACCCAGTTCTATCCTTAAGTGAGAGAAATATCTGTTATTGTATGCCAGCCTTTCTCTGAGTCAATACCAAGTCAGCCTTTCTGATAAGGTTGTTCAGGATTTGGAAACCTCAATCTTTTAGTGGCTACAGTTACTACTCTTGAACCTCAGTTTCAAAAACAATGTAGCTCTTAGGCTTAGTTGTCCATGTTTAGCAGATTTGCATCCCTGACATTTCCTGCCAGATCTCTCTGATGTTTAATTTTATTGTTTTAGCTTGTTACTACTTCTACAGCAACATCTTTGACTTTGGCTTCTGTTTGGATCCTTATTTTATGGTATTTAATTTGCATCTGCCATTTTCCCTCTTAAGTTGTTTGTTTTTTTTGTTTGTTTGTTTGTTTCCATAGGAATTTGATAAGTGTTTTTTATGTTTTAGTTAAGTAATGGGCACCAGCAGTACACAGGCCAAACAGACCATGCCTGCATGGAACTTGCTTGCATTTGGATTCCCACTGCCCGATTAGATACCTATGTTTAGGGTGGACTAACAGTTGTGCCATCAGTTGAGTCCTGTTTGGGATAGTCCATAAGTTCACAGAAGTAATAACATGTTTTGTGGAACTTCTACATTAATTTTCTTCAGAAGGCACTAAGTAAAGTAATGTAGAGTAATGTAGAATTAGATATCAACCGAGGTCATTTTTCTTAAGAAAGAACAATAGCTATACAACACAGGGTGTGATATGGGATACTCGGCAACATTTATGGAGTTTCTCCCATTGGTCAGGCGTGGACCAAGTGCATAGGAATGCAAAAATTTTCTAAGCCTTCTCCATGAGTTACCATCAATGTAACGAGGGAGCTAGATACATCTGATTATACCACCACGTACAGAGGAAATGCCTCCATTTATACAAAGCCTTATTAAATAGAGGGAATGTAGAAGCAGGCAGGTTATAAGTCCCCACACTTTAAAAAATATTGAAGGAATATAAATTACCCTTATTGATCTATTTCTTATATTAATATAGATTTTGCAACTTCTGTATTTTTAATAGATAATAGAAAGAGAAGTCCTGTTCTGTGGCTTTACATGAAGAGAAAGCTATATTCAGCAATGCAGGCTGTGGATAGTCTTATTAATGTGTGCATCAGTTTAATCAGTATGTACGTATAAAAATATGGTCAATTGTATAATGATTGTGAGGGTTTCTTCTTGCTGCTCACAGCCTTCTCTGAACAAAAATAGTTCATAACCAATTTTAAAACATGTAAGTCATGTCTTCAAGATGAAGGTAGAATGATATTGTAAGTAGCACAACGGATTTTTATAGAGCATAGGTAGAATCACTCTGGGTTGGTCATTGTTTTAGAAAAAAATATGCTGAGTGATTTCTTCAATTTTTCCCCATGTCACTTTGCTCTTATACCACTTGTGGCTTTTGCTCTCACCAACATACTTTGTTTTTCCTCTTGGAGGTTCATCATTTTCTCATTCCTGAAGCATAGACCTTGCCTAAGGTTCTTTTTCTCTGTAGGCTCTATTCCTAAAACTAATAATCACTTATATTTACTAAGTGTTTGCAGTGAGCTTTGTTAACTACTTTGCATGTATTACTTCATTTAATCCTTACCTCAATTCTCTGAGGGCAATATCAGCATTAGCCTTATTTTATAGATGAGCAGACCAAGGTTTAGAAAGATGAAGCATTTTCCCCAAAATTCTGCCACTAATAAAATGTCAGAGTAAGGACTTATGCCAGTTCTAATGAACCATATAACATGTGATCTTTCCCCTATGTGATAGTGATTCACTAAGAATATTAACTTCCTCAAATCTTAGCAGGAGCCAGTGGTCTTCTTACTCTTTTAAAATTGATCTATCTCATTTGCTATATCCCACACCATAACACAATAAAAAAGGTAAGTTTCTAGGAGCCCATCATTTTTTTTTGTTCTTTGTAGAATATAGCTGGGGTTTTTTTGTGTGTGGAGGGGAATACACACACACACACACACACACACACACACACACACACACACACATACACATTATTCATGTGCAATAAATGTGTCATATTTTAATTTGAATTGAACACTTCTGCTAATCAGCCCCTTGGCAATAAAAAACTGTCAACCATTCAGTACAGTGGTGAACATTAGGAAATGCTTGTTAAAGTAACCAGATTTTTAAAAGTTAGAGATAAAATTTTAAATCTCAATATATCATTAAACTTTACAGCTTATGAAAATGAACAAATAGTTCTATATATCTAATTTATCTTAGATATAACCACTAGCTTTTAAGATCTCTAATCAAAATTTATTTTGAAAATACCTGTCTTATTATGGATACCATTATAAAGATTATACCTTTAGCAATAGATCAAATTTTGTGGAAAGATTTTATTTCTCTATTCATTCCAATTAAATACATTCATGTATGTAAAGGCTGTCCTCTAGGTTTTTTAAGAATTCAATATTTGTGGAACAAGAAAATAAGGCTTACTTCTCTTAAAAAAGAAAAAGAATTCAATATTTTAAGTAGAACTTGTCTTAAAGAAACATCTTTTGAGGTAAGAAAGAGGTATGAAGAAGATGATAAGACAAAAACACAAACAAGTATAATGTAAGAACATATCCATGCACAAAACTTAGCAGAGCCAATAGAGGGAAGTGCCACCACTGCTGCCTGCTATGTAATTCTGAGCAAGTCCAATTTCTTTGGGCTTCATTTTCAAAGATCTTAAATGAAGGATGTGGCTAGGTGTCACTCATTATTTTAACTCAAAAGCAACATGACTCTGATGATAACAGATCTTCATCAAGAAAGTGGAGTTTGTGTTAGAGAAAATCCAATAGCAAGATGCAGGGAGAAGATGAATGTCAAAGGGGAGAAAAACAGAGAGCAAGTCAAGCAGGTAGAAAAACATAAACTTGTTTGGGAAACACAAGCAGATTAGTTCAGCTGATTTAAGAGGGACCTTTGAGGACACAGTGGAAGGTAAGGAATGGGTAAGCTGCTTGGGGTCATACTTTGGAGATCTTTCATGCCTTTTTTCTCCTTGGTTACAGTCATGGAATACAACCTCAATATTTATCAGGTCAATTTAAAGTATTGATTTTGTTGACTGGTGATCTGTATATCAGAAAGAAAACATGTGTTTGATAACATGCTTCACTTCTGAAAACAAGCAATTGAGAAGTCAATAAACACATAAGTGTACCTCAGAAGAGATTTCAGGAGACTACTGGTTCTTACATTCCATGCAAGCATACCCACATACCGTATGCCACAAGAAATTTTACTACCAACAACCACTTGGTTTTGCAGAATCCTTCTTTCTCCAGTTATTCTGCATGCCTTCATAATATTAACTACTTCTGTTTTTCTGGAATAAAAAAATGTCTATTTTCAAAATTCAATGCAAGGTGCCATATTCAATTGCTCATTCTACAGCCCCATAAAAGATTGTTCATCTTTGTTTATCTTTCGGCATTTGCAGATATACCAAAGGTGTGTTATACAAAGGAGTGGGAGAAACACCTAGGATTCCAATATGTATTTCCTTGACTTCCTTTAGAGTATTTAGAGACATTTTCAACAGTTCAGCAAAGAAGTTTCCCAAGAGAGTTCTCTTATTGGTGAATGCTTATATATTTAAAATCAATTAGCTGTCTTGTCTTGTTTTGTTTTGTATGCATGCTTTGAGATTATGTAATTCTTGCAACACCCTGAAAATGTAGCTGTCTTTGAGGTTTGCTAGAATTGATCCAAGGTTCAATGAAGATGTCCCAATTTATATTCTGGAACAATAAACTCCTCCTTTGATAAAGAGGTATGTATGCTGTATGTAAACTAACAAAGTTTTACCCAGTACACTATTTTCTTAAAGATCAGGGTTACAGTGTCTTGCTTTTCTCCAGGATAACAGTCATTGCCCAGGTTCTTCAAGGCTCTTCAGGAGCCTAGATGTGTATAAAGTGTAACACCCTTGAACAGTAGCCAACCCTATGCATTTACCTCTGCAAGAAAAGGGGGTTATTTTTCTCAAATTTCTTTTCATCTGTTCTGTCCTGTGTAATTTAAATTACCATATTAGAAATAGGATGTTGTCTAGGGATAACTTTCTAAATGCTTTGTTTAGTCACAGATGTCCTCTAACCATCTTCTGGTTGGCTGTCTAGAATAAGCTCAGGCTTTGTCTTAAAACCTGTGAGACACTACTTCCAGAACACTTATGGGACTCCAGGGGCAACAAGGAACAACAAAGAATAGGAAACTAGACAACATAAGCCAACTATCTACCAAGACTGCAATAGGTAGGCACTAAGCAAACATGTGTTTGCTTTGGCTGTTAGTGAGGCACATCTACCAGCTTCATCTCATCTGCATTGCCTATAGGCCCTCAACCTTCTTGGGGAGGATTTGTTTCCGTTTGTACCTGCTTTGGCTTCTGAAGTCTCTGCTTTTGCTGTGACCACTCATTCTCAATATGACTCTTTATCGTGCTAGTATTTGTCTTCTGTCTTTTCCTATTAGCAACTCCCAGCTTCTACTCTCTATTGTACTCTTCGCTCCAAAATCCTCCAGTTCTGATAAATGCAGCACAACTGAGTTAACATAGTGAGGAAATTCTCAGGATAAATCAGGTCTCAGAATCTGCTATTCACATGAAGCTTGTGGGAAATAAGATAAGGTAGGATGACTCAGCTTCTGACTTTACTTGGCATGCAAAACTAAAAGCTATATTATTTTATATAGCTAAAATTATATATCACAAATTTATACTTACTAAGTGCATGTTCATTATTAAGTGCACAATAAATTTATGTAGAAAGTTAGTACACCTAAGGTTTTTCAAGGAAAAATATAGAGTTTTGGATATGGACAACATGTTTTATTTTCTAGATAATTTAACATCAGAAATTTCTTCATAAAGTGAGGCTTAAACTCTTCCTAATGAAATATAAATCAATTTAATTCATTTTTCTTTTGCCCTCAGTAAACTATGTAAACAGTTGGCTACCATATATTTTAATATCCATAGAAAAACTTGAAGAAAATAATTTTACACTTTTCAACAGTATAAATAGTCAAATGCCAAGGTCAGAAACTCTGGGCTTCTATTTTTCTGTTTTCATGAAAGGAAACTCTTCACTGTGCATAAGCAGTATGTCTCCTCTCTTTGTCCTGCACCCCAGATGTTCTAGGCAGTCCTTTGACTTGGGGATGCCAGCTTCCTCAGTAATCAGGTAAAGAGTAACACTGTGGTGGTGTTCAAAGGTGCCTTTTTGGACAACAGCCAAGTAGGATGAGTAAGAGTGATTTATACTGGTCCCCAAACCATTATGTTTTCAAACAATGTACTTTGTACATATCTACTGTCACCCTCAATTCCTCTTACCTATCCTTCATTACAAGGTACTTACTTAATGGACTCAAAACTTTTATGAACAGGAAGAGAAATCAGTTTTTTTTATAGTCCATCTTCTTACAAAGTTCTTATCATCCTTTCTTGCCTTATGCCCCATTATGCCCTGATGAAATGAGTCCCTATGAAACTGCCTCAGAGGAGCCCTGTGACATTCTTTCCTGGCTTTGTACAAGCTGTTTTTCCTGTGGAATGCCTAATCCCATCACTATTGTAAGTAAGCCTCAGCCTTGAGCTGGACAACCAACTCACTCAAGATGTGCCTGGTTTCAGCACAAAAGTATCCTGTCTGAGAAACCCTTCAGTCCCAGGCACTTGGTCACACAAGCCTTGACTATTACTGGTTCCTCCAATTAAATTACATTTTCTTTTCATTTGAATCTGAGAGCATTTGGCTTTTACCTTGTAATACTGATCATACTCCACTTCAAATTGCAGTACTTTCTTTTCCCTACAAACACCTCCATTATAATATAAATAGATTGAGAGAATTTTTCATTTTGTTAATATAGCATGTAGATTTCAAGTACTTACTACATGATTTATCATAAGATAAAAAAGCTTGTCCTTATAACTTAAAGTCTATTTAGGGGGAAAAGAAAAAAGCAATAACCATGTCACACGGTTATTAGCTATCCATGTTATGAGAACATTCTGAAAAAAAGGCTACAGTGAAGGACATGATTATTTCCAGTTACAGATATCACAGGAGGCTGTGTAGAGAAGAAGGAATTTGAGCTGAATCACGGTGTATTTGAGTTTAGGAAATAGGTGGGGTGAGGGGGGCATTTCAGGTAAAGAGAACAGTAGAGTTAGAGTATGCAAGAATTTCTCTATATTCACTTTTCTGTACTCTCTGGGGCTAAATCTAGGACCTCAAATTACTCAAATTACAGTTATATTTGTCAAATTAAAATGAACGTATGACATTGTTAGAAACTGCAACCATCCCCATTAAAAATGACCGTAGCTTCAAACTTTACATAAGAAAATCAAATGATCTGGGTCTTCAAAGAAGCTCAGAGAAACACCATGGAGTCTCCTAATTAAAATCAGAACCTAATTTTCAGGTGATTTCTTAGCTATGCAGCTGGAACTAAAGTAAATCCTGAGTACCTGCCATGAGAGTAACAGGAAAAGAAAAACTATCTCTAGCTGTGCCAAAGGTCTTTAGCTGAGAAATCGCTCTTGAGGTATAGATAAGATGAGAGAACAAAGCCATAGGGAAGAAAGAAAAACCATTTTGAATACAAAGTGATCAAACCACTTTAATTTTCTATGTAAAATGTTTTTCTTTCCAGTGATTCAAAGAGGTTGAGGTTGATAGTTTTCTACAGGACAGATCACAAATTTGCAGTCATGCTTTGCATTTGAGAAGTAATTAAACATTTGTACAATGACAGTTTTCAAATGAAATGTCTGACCAGAGTCTCCTTCAGAAATAATGATGTGGTTTCTTTGGCTGCAAGTAATGACACAGATGACAGGGCCTCTCCTTTCCCTGTCCTCTGTTTCCAAGCAGCAGTGGTGAATGGCAGTCACAGCAAATGCGGCTCTCTGAGTTTGTTTTCCCTCAGAGCTCCTTGGTGGCCAACTATCCCTTAAGACAGTGTGATATGAACACCTATATTTTGCTATGGCTTCAACCATTTACTTTCAGTGTGTCTTCTTATAAATGATGACATCAATGAGATGGGAAGCCAGGAATTGTGCAACAGAAGGGTCAAACTGACAGCTTTCATCTATCATCTTGTTTTGGGAAAACTTAAGTTAAAAGTAACTGACAAGGGAGTTGCCACCGGATATCTGTACTACAGAAGTTTGACTCCTTCAGTGCTTTTGGCAGAGTCACCTAAGTGATCTTAAGAGATAGCTAAGAACTCCCTCTATATTCTAAAATGTTATATTATTGGTTGGATCGGGGGGAGCTAAGGATGCAATCATATGTGTGTCTAAGCTAATTTATAATTTAGCAGGGTGCCAGTACAAATATTATTTTTTGAAACTAGAATATTGAGTGATTGATTTGTATGTACATGCATGGTTGCCTGATTCATACAGAGCTGATTTAGAATTTCTCTTGTTAAATTTATTTGAAAAATGTTAACCCAATGTAACATGAATTCTTAAAGAGAAAAAGATTTTTTTTGTACTGTTTATTACAGAGGCAGACAAATGTCAGTACAATAAGAAGAATAATTTATGGTATGGATATTTTATTTCTTGTTTATTCTCACTTTATAAAGTAGATTGAATCACCTTCCATGTACCCCTGTGCTGGCCAGTCACCAAAGATACAGTCTCTAGGCATTGAATAAATGAGGGCAGGCTATATGTAAATAAATGCAATGGTGATGTAACATTAACACAAAAGTATAAATGGAAAGGTGACCAAAGGAAGAAACAATTTACTATCCCCGACTCATAAAGAAAGATTTCCTGGGTGAGGTGGTATTCCAATTATTCTTTTAAAGAAGAGTGGAAATTGAGCCATGATAAAAAATGGTAGGTAATGGTGTGCTAGGCGAACAACAGTCTAGGCAAAGGCTTGGAGGCCTGAATATTTATATCCTGGTGGGTAATTGTGAATTTTTTTGTGTGACTACAGCATAAAGAGTAAGAGGGTAGACAGAGGAAGAAATGAGGTTAGAAATGGTAACTGGGGCCCAGCATGAATAATGTGTGAAGGTCTGGTGGAACAAGAATGGCTTTGGAAGTTAGACAATATGAGTTCAAACAGTCGCTTTAAGGCCTTTGACAGTTACTAAATCTCTCTGATTCTCAGTTTTCTTAAAGAAGACATGTGAATAGTAATAAAATGTATTATGTTACATCACTAGATAAATCCCTGACACAAGATAATCGGTTCTAAATGTTAGTTCTCTTCAGCACCTTTCTCTTGTGTGACATCCACATAAAGATTTGGAGTTTATTCTACATGCAGCAAGAAACCAAAATCTGAGATTTCACAGGGTTAGCTCTTGACGTATTAAAAAAAATTACTTGTACATCAGTATGAAAAAAGGATTGCATTATAGAGAGACAAGAAACAAAAAGAACAGTTATAAGCCTGTTGCAATATTCCAGAAAATAACTAATAAGAATTTTTAAAGAACTCAAACCAAGGCCAAAGTGACAAGAAAGAAAATAATTCCATACATATTAGAATTCACGACAAAATGGGGATCTGTAATGGAACACGAGGAATCAGAGCTGATGCGGTTATTCTGTAGTGATCAAAGGAACTCCCTGGAGTAATCTTGTGCATTTAGTTGGAAGCCCCAGACTCCTACCGAGCACCAGGCAGCCCTTACAAGTGCCCAAAAGGGGCTGCTTTCCAGGAATACACCCATTAGGAAGGGGTAGTTGGCTCCCCTGGGGCTCCGGTCTTATAGTATTATTGATTATTTCTGCTGAGAGTTATATTTGCAAGCAGCAACATAATCATTTTTTAAATTAATTCTTCTCCACAACAAGATACCAATCTAGTTTGCCCAGCATCATGAGCAAAGCAGGAACTAACACCCTTGAGTCTGGGTTCAACCAGTTAACCTCCTCTCTATTGCTTGGGCTTTACTGAAGCAAGTACTATAAAGCCTTACTTAATTAAAATCAAGAAAACAAGTTGCAGTGGCAGGGTTTGAACAGCCTCCAATGTTAAGATAAAATAAAAATAGTAGTTCCTTATCTCTAGACTGGTCAGAATTATAAAAAAGAGATGCGGCATTATGTCTCTGAGCAGATTGATGATCTAGAGATGCAAGGAGCTGGCTACTTACTCAAAATACATCAAGATCTGCAATGGTGTATAGCAGTAAAACAAAGAGAATGCATTTGAGCATATGCTTCCTGCCAGACACTATGGTGATATATTTTATATATAATTTATTTACCCTTTCCAATAAGTCTTTATTGAAGTTTTCTAGTAATGTCATCTATAGTGTTGATTCACATAAAAGAAAACTGGAACATAGAGATTAGATATGTTAATTAAGAGCACACAGTTAATAAGATCACACATCCAGCGCTGGAATATTAATCTGAATGTAGAACCCATGTCCTCCACCACTGTAGAATGTATCCTCACTTTAGAAAAGCAAGTGGTTCAAAGTGGTGTCTATATTTTCCAGGTGATTAAAGTACATAGCCATGAAGTTCTATTAATAGTTACTTATGATGAGCATCAGAAACAGAACACTAGGATACAGAGACCATGGACTTGACACAATTTAATTTGTACCAATCAATATTTATTGAGTCTCTGCTGCTGTTTGTATAGGCAGTGTTTGGCCCTTCAGAGAGGGAAGCTCATTGGGAAATATACTGACCCTAGTACTTTATTCTTTAAGAATCTAATGATCTAGAGATGGATTAGCTCTGGTAATACCCCCAAATCTCACGACAGCTGGCCTTCACAGGCTGGGTACTCTTCTATCCCAGGGAGCATCATCTTCCCTGGTGAACACAAAAGAGAATAAATGGCTGAATTGCTCTTAAGATATTCCACTCCTGGTCATGTTATAATCTTTAAATTAATAACAATAATAACAGTGGTACAACATAAATAACACAAGTATCACTTGTTGGACATCTACTAGTTCTCACTCTGCCAATAACTTTAGTCACTTACCTAGTTACTGATGGCACAAAATTAAAATTTAGGCCTATCTCAAAACAAGATTTCATCACAAAATAAAAAGTAAACTCTTCTTTTCCAAGTTACATGACACTTAATTTATGAAACTAAAACTTGATAGATAGGAACCACTAGGAAGCAATTTCTACATACCGTCTCCTCAAATTGGCTCTAAAAGTATTCACAGAAATAATTTAATAAAGGGAGAGGCACTTAGTCACTTATCAGTTTCAATTCCAAGTCTAAGGGATTTTTTCTTACTTCATTTGAAGATTTTTTATTTCAGTTCTCAATATATCTTTCTATTTTCTTTCTCTCCAGCTCCTACATTCAGGAATATTTAATTGGCTTCTGGATACAGCTACAGTTCCGTAGTTTCAGAAATAAAAAAATGGGAAAGGTTCAGAGACTGATATGATGATACTTGTGGTGTAGCTTTACTTTATATAGAAACAGAAGGGAGGGTGGTGGTTGTGGTGGCATGCCTTCTGGATTAGCCCTTTCAGAAAATGTCTCTTACTTGTGCCTTATCCCCCAAATTACAAAACCAAATCAGCCAGTCATTTTCTATCTTGTGAAAGGAGATGCTTAATCAAATTTAGGAGAAGCAGGCAGCGAAGATCTAAAAAGAGCAGGGTAGAGGTCAGGGAGTTCAGAGCCTGTCTGAGAGGCCTGGGACAGCTGCCATCTTCAGAAAAGGAAGAGTGTCTCCCCAGCAGGCAGTTTGTAGGGCTGCTAATTGCCCATTTCTAAATATATATCCGGCTTAAGCAAGGGTAATTCTGTCCAGAGAGAAACCCAAAGAACTACAGATGGATTTAGAAAGCACAATAGATCCATAAAAGTAGATGAATAAATAAATACATTAACTTTTAATGTAAATAGGACTAAAGCATTCTTATTGCCTTATTTCTTCAAAATATAAGAGAAAATTCCTTCTGCCAATTTGAAAATTCCTTCTGCACTCAATACATTGAGTGCTCTCAGTGTATACTTGAGAGCACTTGGAAAGAAGAAAAAGAACCCAAGTACCATGTAATATCTGCTTATAGGTGCCAGGAGTAACTCAGAGTGTTCATAGAACTGGAGAAGTATGCCACTGTTCACATAGCTGTAAACCTAACTAGAGTTAAAAGGAAGCTAGTCACTGGCAAACTATAGATTTTGACTTATTCATTCATTTATTTATTTAACACATATTGCAAACTTCCCATGTGTTAGGTGCTGATCATGCTTTGTAGATACTGAGATGTACAAGCCATGGTTGTCCCCTAAGGGAGCTTGTAGACTAAATGGAAGGTGGGAGGCAGGCCTTGACTGAGGGTGTCCAAGGACAATCTCAACATTCTTTGGTGTTGATCTAAATTGCAGACAGAGCAGCCAAGAAATCAAGGGCCTTCTCTGCCAGTAGTAATTATTCTTAAAAACATGGCTACAAGTTATTTAGTACTTCAAAGTGCTGGCACAATTATGTGTGCTTTCATATACATTATTGTTAACTCACACAATGTTCCTGTGATAGATATCATTACACATATTTTCTAGAGAGGATACTTAAGCTCAGAGGAGCTCAGTGTCTTAACAAAATCACACTGCTGGTGTGTAGATGAGCTATGGTACTTTATATTTTAACTTTATAAATAACACCCCACCACCACCATTATTCTAACCCTTCTATATACCAAGACAAGATTAATTTTTAAAATTCATTTCTCATAATAGTATACTCACCAACTTCAAAACGTCCTTTTAAATGAATTCCCAATTCCTTAGATTAGAATGTAAAGCTCCACAGCACCTGGTTCTATGCTAGCATTTTGGTCTTACATTCTATCAATTTTTTGATATACCCTCTACATCAATTACTTATAGAGAGTATATTACTTGCAATATCTGAAAACTTTGTTAATTTTCCCACATCCAACTAATTTAAAAGGTTATTTGTACTGATTAAATGTGGGATACATGAAAAAAGAAAATGAGCAAGTTGATTCTGCAATTTCAAGGCTGCATTAATTTGAGTGTCCGTGCCATCAAATAAAACAAGAAAGTCATAAGGAGGTGGGGTTTAGGTGGGGAAAGAATAAATCTGGTTATAATGTCCTATTTGAATTAACATTCAGGAGAAGAGGAGCCTGGCCTCCAGTTAGAAAACTGACCCAAAGTTCAGCAGGGAAGTGTTCGAGTTGGTGATTTCGGAATCTTCTGCAAAGAAATGATAACTGCAGCTGGGGGATGAAGAAAGTGAGAAGTGAGGAAAATGAGAATAGAAAACCCCAAAATGAATCTTAGGGAAAGCTCCGGGGCCTGGTATTGTTAAGGTGAACAGATAGGCATAGAAAATGAGAAAACTCATTCAAAACTCAAAGCAAAAGTCTAGATTCCTTCAAATATTTTTAGGAAAATCAATTTAAAAAAGCATGAATTTGGTTCCCAAACCAGGGATCTTCGATTTGCCCTGTTACTCTTAGGGGCTTTCCTTAACTGTTGAGGATAGAGACATGGAGAAAACACACTACATGAATCTAAGATATGGTTCCTCTTTATATTGTGGGCCTTCCTTTTCAAATATTTAAACACACACACACACACACACACACACACACACACACACACACACATACACACACACACACACACACACACCAATTAGAATTCCCTGGGTATACAACAGTGAACAAGATACTTTCTAGTGGATTACATCACTGGCGAGTTCAGGATTAGAGCTGATACAAAAATCAAGGGTCAAGGGTATTAAGGGAGCTCTGCCAAAGAAGGATCTGGAGCTGGATCATAAAAGATAAGAGAAAGTTACTAAGTCTGGGGTGTAAGATGTGATTGAGTTATTTGGAAGGCACAATCAAATTAAAAAGATAACAAAAAAGCAACATATGTAAGACCACCTTTAAAGAGTTCAGTCTGCTCGAATGCAGTGTACCAGGCAGGATGACAGTCTTTAGACATGCATCTGATTAGAGAGAAAAGCAGAAACCAGGTTGTACACCATGCTAAAGAGTTTTGATTTTACCCTTTAGATGAAAGATTTTAAGTTGGGCAATTACATAGTTGTGCTTATGTTTTTGAAAGATCTCTCCGGCAGATAGAGGATGAAATTGAGAATGTGGAAACAGAGAAACACTTTGTAGGGAAGCACTATAGTTGTCCAGGCAAGTGATGAGGAGTGTTTGAACCAGAGTGGTGATGGCAGAGATAAAGAAGAATATATGGATTTCAGAAACCTTTTGGAGATGAAATTGCTTGGACTGGTTAGTGATAAAGTAGATGTGGAGGATGATAGCCAGTGGCCACAGGAGACATGTGCAGGTCCATTTTGGGTGATGAGAGGATTATAGCACCAGCTATTGAGATGCAAGCACAGGAGAAGGGTTTGTCCTAGAGGGAAAGGAATTAAGGTCTGTTCTGGGTATGTTAGCTTTGAGATTCCTGTGATATATCAGTAGGAAATACCTGGCAGACATGTAAATGTACAAATGTCAACCTTGACCAGGCCTAGTCTAGACATACAGATGTACAAAAAAGACCACTAATTCTTGTGCAATGTCCATGTGTCTGTGGCAGGCAGAGAATGCACAGGTTGTTATGAAAATATAGGAAACACTCTCAGAAAAATACTAAACTTTGTATAAATTTTATAAAAGTGAAGAGAATGCAGAACACAAAAAAGGGAGATAGCAATTCCAAATAGAACAGAGAAATTCATTAAAAAGAAAACGGAATTAAGAAATCAGAATAGTTGATATTCCTCCCTAATGCAGCCCTCCTCCCTTCAGGACCTCAGCACTAAACTGTGGGTTGAGGGAAAATGAGCATAAGCATGTTTGCGTAGAAAAATGTCTGGCCACAATGGAGTGTCTACCATCCCTTTCACAATATATCTGGACTCTGTGAGACACTAAGGTTGTTCTATATTTCATCATGGACTGGGTTTAATTTAGGTGGCACAAAAGTGCCCTTATTTAATGGATGTAAATGAATTCACAGATAATGCAAAAGTCTACACAGGCAATACCAATTTCGGTGCAGTTGTGAGGGAGTGGAAAAATGTCTTAATAATGAGACATTGGGGATCCTGTTTGAAGGAGTAAGGCGACCTCACTAAAGCTCTAGTGTAGCAACTGCTAATCATAATTATTTGGTATGTGTGAGGGAAGCAAACTCTTACTTTCTGGGACTTAGAAACAAACATCTTTTTTTTTTTTTTGTAGTAGTAGTAAAGTCCATGTTGGTATAACACTTACTGCATATATTAACCTATGATTCCAACCTATTTCTAGAATTAAGAAGGGGGAGAATTAAATAATTACTCATGGGAGGGATAGTATAAATATCTATAGGTTTGGGGAAGGTTTCTCTTTTTTATTTCTTTGAAAATAACACATCTTGTAGGTGAGAATATATGATATAAGTGGTAATTGCTTTTTTCTGGAGCTGCATTTTCATCCTCCTCCCCTTCTCCTTTAATATTAATTATCAGGACTAAAAATAGTCCGTTGTGGGATCTGTGTGCCTCCGGGAGGCTTCCACAGAAATTTGACATCTGTGCAGTAGGCTCCACTGAGATATGTGTTTCTCTGAAGCTGTCTCCTGTTTGTAAATTCAGTAAACACTTGCATAGTGAATGCTGAAGTGTCTGTCTCTCACAATGGCTGTGAGTGGCAGCATGTAAGAACAGTGTCTTTCTGAGCAGACATGACTCACAGTGCCTGGAGGGAATAGAGAATGCATGGAATATTTATGATTAAGAGCATTAATGAAAATAGAAAATATTAATATAATAACACACTGCAATGTAACTAATGTAGTAACCAAAGTGCCATAGCCTTTTACAGTTTTTCTTTTCATATGTACCACCCCACCCCACCTCATTTGGAGAAAAAGAATATAAGGAAGTTTAAAAGACAAAAAACATTAGAAAGTTGTTTGCATTCATTGTCAGTTAAAGTGTAGTTAGATGGGTATTAAAAGTCTTTGTGAGCCAATACCTATCTGCTGGAATTAGGCATTCATGGATCAGCAATAAACTTCTTCCTAAAAGTACAACTATCACTGCTGGTCAGGTTAGTCCCCACTTTGTAAGATTTAATTAACTAAGATATTTCTTCAGTTACTCTTTTGAAATAAATAGTAATTTTAATGAGTGAAGATAAACTGAAGGAGGGAAGAATAGCTTTGTAGCATGGATGGATATCATGAACATACTTCCTAATCAAGGCATGGGTTTTGACAAACAAGTGAATTCCTAAGGAAAATAAGATTGATTACTTTAAAACTTGGCTCTTTTTAAAAATCTGAGCTATATGGTCATTTAACTGTGAGAGATTGTCTTGTTAATAAGTCTTAGTGGGGATCTCCATATATCAGGGTATAAATGAGAAGAGTTCAGAGAGCTCTGGGAAGCAGAAATGGAGTCCAGGAGAGTCAGCAGTACAGACAAAGGAAGGAGGAAGGTCTGAACAGAAAGAACTACTTTACAGTTGTGCTCACATGAGGTTAGTTTATAGACAGTTGTTAAGAATTTTTTGTTTAACTGTTAACCCTAAGTAGCCATTTCACAATCAATTCTTCTGATCATCTTTCTGGATATTATTTAATTTCCCCATATTCCTTTAATACATGTATGAATTGTATACTGACAATTGAAAGACAAATTTCATTAAAGTTAACTATTTGATTCAACAGATAATTTCAAAAATGATAGGAGTCACTGAGGATTATGCATTATAATATGCATTTAAATATTTAGTAATTAAACTCTTGTAGAAAACAATTACCAGGATATTTATCTACTCTTATAATTTTCATTTAACAAAATATGAACTACCCACTTTGACGTAAAAATAGATTTGAGTCCCACATTGATTTTTTGCTGTCATACATCATATATCAAGGTTTCTGGCTTTTCTTTTCAGCTGGTATGCATAGAAGTTGAAAATGCACTTTATTTTAAGCTTACCAAAAACATAATTTGGAAGACAAATTTGTTATAATAAAAAAAATATTTACAACTCATCTCATACCATATAAACTGCAACCACTCATCATCTTGAGTAATAAGAAAAAAGCTCCACATGGAGAGGCTGAAAATACTTGCATCGGCCTTTGGTCCTTCTACATTTCTGCATGTGTGAAAACTATTTTCTGAAGATCCTGTGGTTGTCATTTACATAGTCTTTAGGTTTGTAAGTATCTCAAATGGGAAGTTTAAAAACGGCTACTAAAACAGTGTCTTAACTGATTTATGGGCCAACTGATCTTTATCTCTTAGAACAGAGACTCATTAAATAATTCATCCTGGTCTTTTAGGTTTTCCAAACCATGATGTGAGGGCACTAGGGATTAGTCAGTGTACCTCACAGATTGCTGCAGTAGTGGAGAAGATTAATTCAGAAAGGCATCCCAAAGCTAAGCTTGTGGGATCTAGGTCTTATAGATACTCCTTTCTTGAATATAACTTTGACTCAGGGAAGATTTTTATTTGTTGTGTACTGTATTTTAGATAGCTCTATAAAATTTCATTTAAAGATCAAAGGTGATTATTTAGTTATGTGAATTGGAAACCATTGATTGAGATTATCCATAAACATCTCTGATAATAACCTAAATGTTCACCTAAAATATTTGAATATATCATAATTCAGTATGACTATGGATATTATGCAGCAGATAAAAAGGATGTAATAGATCAATATGCTGTTATATAAGGAGATATAGTAACAATGCTAAGTTTTAAAAAGACAAGTTACAAAACAACATTTATATTGTAATCTTATTTGTATAAAAATACATATAGATCAAGACTATAGACTTTTTTTAGATACAAATAGGTGTAGGCACTTGATAGCTTCTTTCGAGTTGACATTTTGGTAATGGGATAAGTTGAACCCACCAGAGACTGTCTGGGAAAGTAAGCCTGTCACTTTGTATTTTGTTTTGTTCATTTATTTGTTTGTTTTGTATTTCTAGGTTAGAGACCTTTGGTTCATGCTTGACTTAGGTTTTTTATCTGCTGACTAGCAATTAAATTGATCACAGAAGTAGTAAAGCTCTTTCCTTTAAACGTGGTTCTGAGCTAAAGAACAGAGAACAACCTCTCAAATATAAGCCAAGTTACATTAAAGAAAATCTTTTAAAAGTTTGGCTTTAGTATTAAAAGAATCATAAACTAGAAAATGCACACAAATATTGACTGAATTGTGGGAGAAAGAATATTAAGTGATTCAAATTTCAATTTATAAAGGACAATCAATCAGAGAGTTATTTATATTAAATTTGGAGGCCGAACATTCCCATTGTACTCCTCTCCTTGGTCTCTCCAAGAAACAAATTATAGTGCAAATGTATTTTTTTGGCACACCAAACATTATGTACCAACTTATTTTTGATTAATATTACAATGTGTTGATGAAATTTTGTAAGCACTGCTTAGGGCTAAAATGAAAGGAGTCCCCCCCCCCTTAAATAAAATGTGTTGATACTTGTTTTCATGGAGACTATTAGTTTCATATTCAATTTTAGGTTTATAGAACTGGTGTTTTGTGAAGTTATTTTAATATTCAGAAAAATTGAATTTCTACATGTCTCCCATATCTCAGCTTTTTAAAAAATTTTTTTAAAAAATATTCTGTTTCAATAAATTTATTGAGAGTCTACTATGTTCCAGGTAGCATGCAAAGTCTAAAATAAAGTGATAATTTTTAAAAAGCTGTTTCCAACATCAAGATATTGATTGTCTAGTAGGCAAATAGAATATCCACACTAAAAATTGAATAAAAAGAGATAGTTTTAAAAGAGGTTGGCACACAGTGATATGGAGAAAGAAAAAAGCTTGACTACACATTCTATATGAGATAAAACTAGGCTAAAACCTTTTTCATTCTTGTATCACCAAGTCTCTGGCACCGTACCTGATACCTTGTATATGTTTAATAACTATCTGTTGGATAACAGAATGAAAGAAACTATGAATGAAGTGAGACTTATTGGAGCAAAGCCTCATTGATTTAAGCTATGGAGAAAGAGAGACAGAGAGACAGAGAGACACAGAAATGAGTAAGGTGGTAAAGGAGCAAGAAGATATTTCAGGTAGAAACTTGAATAAACTAAAAAATGCCCATGCCAAATGTATGGGACAAAAGAAAACTGAGAAACATTAAAATGCATATATTTAATATGTTTAGCAAAACACACATATGCATAAGCATATGATTGTTTTGTTTTATTCTTGCATATTTTATCCAGATATGCCTGTGTATATATATAACTCAAAACTTCTGTAGCAGTGAAGCCATTCCTTTATTACGATTGACTTATCTCACATACTTTCTGCTAACAGCATTTACCTTTTCTCATTACTGTGTTTTATGTATACCTCATGATTCTCAGGCCTCATATTCAATCATTTATTTCAATAGTCCCTGTCAATACTCTACACAAAATCTTTTAAGAGCTAAAAGATTTGATTGGAATGTGATCTTTCCTTTTCTTTGTCTTCATTCTAGCAAAATTTGGGACAATTCTGAAGTTTGTTAGCAGGAAAGAATAAAAAATAAGAGGCCAGTAAGAGCTCGTGAATCATCACAGGGCAAACAGATGTATTTGAGCCATATCTTGAAAGCTCTTAGAGATAGGTTAAATATAGTTTCTTCTAAATGCCTTGATGTTATCTTTTTGTTTAAATTTCAGCTTTATTCATATTTAACAATGAGAAAATGTTATTAAATATCTTTACATATGGCATGTTATGAAAAGAAATAGTAATAAGTCCAAATCAAGCTGTTATAAAGCTAGGCAAGGTTGCTAAAAGAATAGAAGGAATAATAGGTTAGACTTCACAGACTAAATGGCATATTGGTTCTTTCTCTTTCTTTAATTTTATATATTATCAAACACTTTGAGTAGACATTTCTTCTGTTCTATTTTTAGCCAAAAAGATAGTGCCTCAATAAATACTAAATGCTTTCTACACAAAATTTTTTATATCAGAGAGAAAAAGCAGAGGTAGCATGGTGGGGGGAATGTGACACAGATCTTGGAAGTTCAAGTGTTTCAAGGGAGTATGTTAGAGACATCTGTGTGAGCAAATATGCCCTCTATAGCCCTGCTACCTAGGAGGAGGGAGTACAGCCTCCAGATTCCCCTTAAGCAATCTAGTCTATTTATGGTGCAGCTATTTCAATGGAAAGCCAATTTCTATGGATTCATTTTGTTACACTTTTTAAACCAAATGACATTTTCATATACTTTAGGATAGACAAATATGGTCTTAGGACTTAAGAGTAAAGGAGATAGTTTCTCCAAGACTAAGAGCCCTGTTCAGTCTGGGTCACATGTCTGCTAATCACAGAAGCAAGAAACTGTCTTCCTCATTTTCTAGATATGTTGTCCCACAACCCAGGTCAAAGATAGCATACACAAACATTGACTTATAGAAGTTGTTACTCCGTGAGGACTGCAGAAGGGGATGGTTATGGAAAGCTACTCTTCTTTGCCATTTTCTTTCTTTCTAGGTTGTTTTCTCATTGGCCCTGACACAAAAGTTGAGATATTTTGCTTTCATAGGAAAACTGTTGTCAAAGAACAAACTTGTAAAGTTGAACTCATACTGGTAGCTTCAGTTAAAAAAAGAAACAGAGGGAAGGGGGAGACACAAACACAAAAGAAAGATATAGACAGAAGCAAGCATATGTCCATTCAAAACTCCCTGGTCTCTTAGGCATTTTTGCAATTGATACTTTGTCTAAGCATTAACAACAACAACAACAATAATAATAATTTAGTACTATCTTATGTATTAGACAATGAGATAAGCACTTGACATATTTTTTCATTTAATCTTCATAAAACTCTGTGGTCATAATATTATTCTGTTGATGTTATGTACGTGAAAATCCTGTTTTAAGGAAGTTGAATCACTTACTCATTGTCATACAGCCAAGCGGTTGAGTCAGGACTATATCCAGATTTAATTGATTCCAAAGCCTCTTCTCTTAACTCTAACAATGTACCACCTATTTATTGAAATTGTAGACAAGTATATTAGAAGCCAAGTATCTGTTAAGAAAAGCTGTATTTGATTCACAGCCAATAAAATTATATATATACTACTTATAGCCCTTAGCTGATTCAACCTTTGTTATTCTTTGAGAGAAACAACGTAAGAACAGGGTAGAGCTACTCAGGAAAGCAAATCAGTTCCACAATTCTTGTCTGATTTCTCTGCTCTGCCTTATTGATGTTTGAAGCCTTAACAGCCTAAATGCTAGGCTGATTTCCTCCCAGACCTTTAAATGTCATGTGAAGAAATTTAAATTTTATTCTAGATGCACAGGTCCTAATTCTTTGAGAACCTGAGAGTTCTGAGATCCCAAGCAATAAGCTCATACCACACCTCCCCTGAATGCTTTTACTGTGTTGCTTGTCTTTAGACAGCTCTAAGGACTAAAATAGGTTTCAGAACCTTCAGAGTTTTCATTAATGGAAAACTGCAATTCAGTGAAGAGAAAAAGAAAGAAAGAAAGAAAGAAAGAAAGAAAGAAAGAAAGAAAGAAAGAAAGAAAGAAAGAAAGAAAGAAAGAAAGAAAGAAAGAAAGAAAGAAAGAAAGAAAGAAAGAAAGAAAGAAAGAGAAAGTAAAAGGGTTGTGATACAGACAGGTGTTAGAGAGACCATCTGCTTGCTAATAACTTGCCCACAGATTTCCATGCAGCAGGATGAGGACACATTTATTATGTGAAGCTGGGCCTCATTCACTATCATTTTTGTAGAAATATTTTTACTTTTGCAACGTGCTATATTTTTTTAATTTGCTTTTTTAAAATCCTCCTCTCCCTAGATCATGTTCTCAATTCCTCCCCCACTTCCTCCTCCTGTTTTCCTGATGCAGAGCCTCCTACCCAACCCTCCTGTAAACCACAACACAAGCCACAAATGAAAGCCATCACCAAGAATAGTTCCTCAGTTCAGAATGAAACAGAACTCTGATTATATGAATTGAAAATGATATTTTAAAATGCAGGTCCAAAGTTGTCCTAATGATTTCAGGGAATTTTTTAAACTTTGATTTAATTGTGTATTATGCATACATGTTTTGAAATAGACACTGTGGCTGCTATAAACTAGAGGGTGGCAAATCTGAGAAATAAGGAGCATCACATGTGTTGTAGTCTGGCTCTGGCATTAACTAACTAGCACTGTGCATTGGACTAGATGAATGTGTTGATGGCTTTATTCATTCAAAAAATAGGTATGCACTGCCTTCCAAGAGCCACACACCATAGGTAGTAGCTGATAAATGTTGAAGGTTAAAGGGTAAGGGTTCTGTTCTCAAGGATTTCACTCACTAGGGGAAGAAGCATATAATTGTAAAGGTGATGTATTAAATATTGTGATCAAAATGTGCACAAAGAAGAATGGTTAAAAAACACTTAAAGCTATTTTTTCCTATATTGGGATTTGCAGTATTGATATTTTTGCAATAGCAGGGCAGCCAGAACCAGTCTTTGGTGTCTTTGATGACATGGTGACAATTGTGAAAGTTGATTCTTTTTGTGATTTCCATCATTCAATTAAAGAGAACACCTCCTTGGTGGGTATGCTGACATGAAGTTTAGTCCATGGAAATCAGACCACATCTTTCTCCAGACTTGACCAGCTTAGACTTTCACACCTTTTCTGGACTTGGTGATATAATTCAGTATTGCATGACTAACAGAATCTCTTGAGTGAAACCAGCCCATCTCTTTGGAAGCTGACATTTTTCTCTTCCTGATCCAGACTATGTAGTATCTATTTCACATCTCATGTTCATTAAATTTGCTGAAAAAAAATGATACTCGTGATTTGACAAATAATATTTTGAAGTGGAAATTTATAGATATGAAAATTCTTATAAAGGTGTTTTTATGGTAATTTTTAAATTATAAAAGCATATATCTCTTTTAAAAATATACAGATTACTCAATTATAACTATTACTTTATTATAACTATTGCTGTATTTTTTCCTCAACCTTTCTCTTATGCATAGATATTTTAAGTTTAGTAATTAACGTTATTATAGGACAGTTGCAGTATTCCCGCGTCTGTGACAGAGAGGATAGTATTACAGAATATTTTTTTGACAAATCAGTAAGTGAAAAATACTGCCTCAATATTAATTTTCACTTAATTGAATATATATCACCTATGCATTGTCTCTTTTAATTTGCTTTTTTTGTGTGTCAAGTGCAAAAAATATCAAATTTTAGCTAAGTATAAATGTACTCATCGTCATTGGATATTCAATAGTTTTAAAGACTTAGAGGTGAGAAAATCATGGTTAAAAACACACATTGCTCCCCTTCTTATGATTTGTGTGGCAATGATAAAAACTGCAGAAGTGAGGCGACATATAATTTTCTTTATTACTGTTATGAGAAAATTGAATGAGTCAATATATTTACACACTTGCACACTGTTTAGCACTAGCAAATCCTCTTAAAATGTGAATTATTATGATCATGTTTTTCTCTTTAATCTAATAAAGCTGTTTTTCTTCTAGAATTGATTTTTCATGGTTCCAGAACAAGCAACAGTAATGAATCAATTAGTTATTTTAATCATTAAAGAATTAATTAATGCTTTGTTAAACTAATTCTAGGAGTCGTCCCAATTCTCTTTCCTGAACAACAACACCTAATCAATTGTTGGTCTTGTTAGCTGTAAACTTTATCTCAAATCCCTCCACTTCTCATATCTACTTTTATAGTTGGCCTACTCAGTTGCCTGGCTGGCCTAACTTCTCCTCTGCAGCCCCAACAATTCATTTCCAACACTGCAAGCAGAGCTCTTGGTAAAATATGAAACAGTTTCATCACTTTTCAGATTAAAAATTTTTTTAATTTAAATTTATTTGTTTAGTTATTTTTTTATAGTGACATTGGTTAATGAAATTCAGTAAGTTTCATCTGTACACTTCAACAGTAAGGCATATATATATTTACATTGTGCATTCACCTCCCATAGTTAGATTTCTACCTGTCATCACATATTTGATTCCCTTTACTCCATCTACCTCCTCGCTCCTCCCACCCTCTACCCTCTGGTAACCACTAGTCTATAGTCCATGGCCATGAATCTCTGTTTGTTTGTCCTGTTCGTTTGTTGCTTTTAGGTTTAAACTTAAAAGCAGATTAAAAATTTTAATATGATCTCATTGCATTTGAAATAAAATGTGAACTCCCTGCTGTGGTCTATAAGACATAGATTGATATGTCACTGCTTTCCCCTACGATTGCTTCACACAGCTACATGGGTATTCTTGCTGGCCCTTGAAACCACCAAGCTCTTTCCTTCTGCAGGATGATTGAACTTGCTCTGCACTCTGCCTGGACTGCAGGACTGCACTTATGCCCCTCACATGGGCTCCTGCCCCACACAGGTCTCTTTCTAGGGACATTTTCTGACTCTCCTACCAATCTTCAGATACATCATGCACCTCTAGAGTCTTTTATTTTCTTAATTGCCCCATTATTATCTAAAATTATTGTCTTTTAAACATATTTTTTATGTGCTTCTTGTTTGTTTTCCATCCTCCAGAATTCCATAAATAGGTTATCTCCTTAAAGGGAAAGATTATGTTTATTTATAACTGTATACCTGACACCTACAACACAGCACATCATCCATCACAATTAGATAAATAAATGAACAAATATTTTGTTTTGCCTCCTATATGCCAGGCACATCAGAACTTCTAGATCTTGGGCCATGTGGTCTGTTGTAAAACGTTTGAGATTTTGTTCAGCCTTCCCTTGGTATTTGTACCATCTGGACCACTCATTTGTTTGCAGATCCATAAAATGATTGCAGGTAGTTATGGAGAAGATGCTCTGGTCTAAGAATCCAGTCTACATTTAGAAAGTTTCAGGAAAGCATGTCAGGGAGATCATGAGGTAGAAAACCAAGATGAGACATCCAAATATCACTGCAGGTCTCCCACTACTGGGATACAAACCTATCTGAGGAGTCATCTACTCACTCGCTGAGGAAAATCTCTAGTTTAATACACATAGGTAACTCAGCCTCCACAAGGCCTGGGCCTGGGGCAGTAACAAGTGTTTCAGCAGTGTAGGCCCCTAGCCCTTTGTTTGCATCTGTCATATTATGGGTACCTTAAATCCCCTCACTTCTCTGGCTTCTCTCCTAATGCCAACCATCGCCTCCCCTGGATTGAGTTGTTTCTCCACTATCCCCTGCCTGCCATCTCCCTCCCCTGGTTCCCACTGTGCAGCAAGGCACTAGCCCAGGTAGCTTCCCATCTTTCATGATGCCTCCACATGCACAAGCTAATGTGCCTTATGGCTCCTGCTGCATTGGGAAGCTGTCCCTGACTTAGACAAAGCATAGAGTGAGGCTTCGCTGTTACTTTGCTTGATGAGTTGATATTGCTCCTCGTATGACTTTCGATTTAGAAACAACTTTGCTTATATAATATAACACACATTTTCTGTATTTCTACTCTCTCATTTTTTACTATTAAGGACATTTTTCTAGAAACAGAATCTGTATTTTTTTCAAGTGTTCATCTCCTCTCGCTGTCTGTTCCCTACATGAGTATATCACATTTGATTGCTATGCCACAGAGTTCCTCACAGCTTTATCCCACACTACACAGTATCAATTTGTTTGCCCATCTATCTTTCTTCTTATCTTTATACACACATGAACACATAAATGTCACTAATGAAATGTATATATGCGAACAGTTCTTGGAAATGCAAGAACAATATTTCCTTTTATTTTTTTGATAATGCAGAAAAGAATACTTAGCAGTTATGTAGCATCTTATATATTAAAGTAATTAATTCTCACAAATAACCATAAAAATTTGATCTTCATTGTTCCCATTTTAAAGATGAAGAAACTGAGACAGAAATGAACTCATTTGTTCAAGGTGGTAAGAAAATTCTTCAGGACAGTAGAAAATTAAAATTTAGAGAGGCGAGCTCCCTAATCTTGTGATTAGATCATCAGAACACCTAAAATCTCTTTTAGAACTTGGAGAATCAGGTGCTTAATATTACTAAAGGAAGTTGATAGAAAGGTCAAACAGAAAAGGTACAAAGTTCAGGTCCTCTTTCGCTCAATAAGTAATAAAACAGATTTTTCAGTGTTTAATTTAAGAATCACTCAGTAAATGAAATACATTTCTCAAAAGGAGAGGTAGGGAGAAATGATTTTGTGTCTGGACTCTGGCTCTTAAGGATTAACAGTACCTGCCTGGCTCGAGGACCTGAATTTCTTCAAAGTGCCTCTCCTCCTGCTGCTCACCCCCCTCCTCGGTTCCCAAATACACCCCTTTGAGTTGCTGTAGAAATGATTATGGAATCACATAAGAGAGATTATGTAACCTCGGATGAGGGATAACTAGCAGAAGGAGATGGATTCCTATTGAACAACAGTCTTGCTTTTTGCAAATCTGAACAGGAGAGAAAAGAAAAAGAAGGAGAAATACAAGCAATCTATGTTCTCAGGGGAATTGGTTTTAAATAGGTTGTTTTTAAAAAAGGTTTCTGGGAAATATTGGCTCTTCCAGAGAACTACCGAAAGCATCAAGATAATAACCTTAGCCATATAAACTTTTTTAAAAATCTTTTTTAAAAATGTGTTTAGTGTTGAGCAGACTGTCAGATAAATTACCAAGGAAACCAGAGTCTTCAGGAGGGTCCTGAGAAAAGGGCTCCCCACGAGCAGAGCACACAAAGGAACATGCTCTCTTGGACAGTGACCAGTGACCACGCCATGGCCCTGACCATCAGTCACCTACTCCATTGTTTGTGTTGGGGTCGTGCATGCATAGAAAGCAGCAGCCATGCAGCTGCCATCTGGCTGATTCATGTAGAGTCGTGCTTGGAAGCAGGGCTTTGCAGACAGGAAAACCCAAGTTTCATCACAGCGCTAGTAGGCTTCTCAGCTATTTTCTTTCATCTGTAAAGTAGAAATTTTACCTACCTTGTGGAGTTGTTGTGAAGTTTAAATGAAAGAATACATGTAAAACCTTTATCTCGTTGCCTGGTAAACCATGGGTACTGAAACATGGTGATTGCTTTGGTTCTTGTTATGGCTTTAACCAAAATAAAAATCACAGAAGGTTCAACAATCTGCTTCAGGCGTTCATTCCTCTTCATTGCATCCCCAACTGTACTGTGCAATATCATCTGAAGAGAGGCACTTTTGTTTTAGCCTTAGAATAATTCATTTATTCATCTATGTCTACTAATTCCAAAAAATATTGGAGCAGCTTACAGAAAGATCTAAAATAAATTAGATCTTTTTTTAAAGAAAGATCTGAGGCAAGAAAAAAATAAAGTTTTACTAGTAATATTCAGAGTTTATACATAACAACAAATATTATAAAGCCCTTCACAACTTATAAAACGAGACACACTTCAGCTATGGGCTTCCTGATTGCCAAGACAAAGAAGGAAAATAAATGGTTAAAAGATTTGCATTGCCCATAAGTAGAAACATATCAATAGAATAGGACAAGGGTCAGCAAACCAAACCCCGTAGGGCAAATTCAGCTTGCCCCACATGAGCCAAGAAGTGCTGTATATTTTCTAAGAGGTGTTTTAAAAAATGAAGAAGAATATGTAACAGAGACTATGTGGTCCTCAAAGACTACCATATTTACTCTGTGGCTTTGATAGAACTAATTGTCAATCTCTGGCCTAGAAGAAGCATAGTTTTCCTCGGCAAAAATGCCTACAAAAAATTGCTTCCAAGAGAAGAGAAAGTCTCAACCTCATCTTGCCCCAATTTTCCTTTTCTTGACTAAGCTTTAGTCATTCTCATCTTTCTCTCCATTTCTTTTTCCTTAGTTAAACTCTTCTTTTTGATCACACAGAGAAGTCCTTCTCCAAGATGCTCCACTGGCCTAAACACCACTTGTCTACCTGGCTGGCTCCCACTCATCCTTCAGACTTCCATTTAAATGTCACTTCTCAGAGAACCTACACAGACCACCTGGTCAAGAATGCCTAGGCTCTCTTGTTGCCATTAATAGCAACCTGTTTTTTCTTTTATTATTATTTAATCCTTCATGAGAAAAAGAATGATCTATTCCAGTATTTGTCACAAAATTAACCGTAAATAAATATTTTTCTTTAATGCAAAGCCATAGAGAAGTTTAATGGACCATTTTTATAGGATCTTAATGCAAACTGAGGGCAAATATAGATGTGTTCTTTATTAGAGAGGGTATGGGGTTGAGGGTAAAATGTGTAGAGGAGATTTCAAGTTTGGAGTGTAAAACAATGGGTTCTGTGGTTTTTTTAATAATATTTTTTAAATGTTTTCAATTATATTTGGCATACAATATTATATTAGATTTGAGTGTATGACATAGTAATTAAACACTTACATAACTTACAAAGTGATCACTCAGATAAATCTGGTAACCATCTGACACCATGAATTATTACAATATTATGGACTATATTCTTCATGTCCCCATGACTATTTTATAACTACCAATTTATATTTTTTTATTCAATATTATATTTTTAGAGTTGACATATGATATTATATTAATTTTGGGTGTATAACATAGTGATTAGACATTTATATAACTTACAAAGTGATCAAACCAATAAATCTAGTACCCCTCTGACACTGTACATAGTTATTACAATATTATTGACTATATTCCCTATGCTATACTTTATATCCCCATAACTGTTCTGTAACTACCAATTTGTACCTCTTGATCTCCTCTCCCTTTCACCTATACTTTACTAATTCAGCAATCATTAAAATGCTCTCTATGAGCTTGCTTCTGCTTTGTTTGTTTATTTATTCTGTTCTCTATATTCCACATATAAATTAAATCAAATGACATTTGTCTTTCTTTGTCTGACTTACTCCACTCAGCACAATACACTATAGGTCCATCCATGTTTTTGCAGAAAGCAAGATTTCATTCTTTTTTTTTTTTTTTGACTGAGTGATATTCCATTATATATACCACCTCTTCTTTATCCATTGCTGGACACCCATATATTTATTTATTTTTAATTTTTTTTTATTTATCTCCAATATTTATTATTTTAAATAATGCTTCAATGAACATATGAATTTGCATGTTTCTTTGAAATAGTGTTTTTAATTTCTTCAACTAAATGCCAGAGGTGGAATTACTGGGTCTTTTCTTGTTTCTTGTTATAGCTTTTGTTTTAAAGACTATTTTGTCTGGTATAAATATTTCTACCTCAGGGTTTTTGTTTGTTTCCATTTTCATAAAACATCTTTTTCCATTCCTTTACTTTCAGTTTGTATACGTCTTTCAATTTGAAGTGAGTCTCTTGTAGAGAGCATACATAAGGGTCTTGTCTTCTGATCCATTCAGCCACCCTACTTTTTGATTAGAGCACCTAACTTATTTATACTCAATAGAAATTGTTGATATATATGTAGTTATTGCCATTTTATTATTAATATTTTGTCTCTTTATTTTGCCTTCTTCTTAAGGGACTTAAAAAAGTCTTTTTAACATTTCTTATAATACTGACTTAGTGGTGAAGAACTCCTTTAGCTTTTTTTTGTCTGGGAAGCTATTTGTTTTTTGATTCTAAATGATAGCTTTGCTGGATAGAATAATCTTGATTGTAGATTCTTACTTTTCACCACTTTAAATATTTCCTTCTAATCCTTTGTGGCCCTCAAAGTTTCTGCTGCGAAATCAGCTGACAGTCTTATGAGAGCTCCCTTGCAGGTAACTACTTGGTTTTCTCTTGATGCTTTTAAGATTTTGTCATTGTCTTTAACCTTTGGCATTTTAATTATGATGTGCCTTGGTGAGGGCCTGTGAGTTCATCTTGTTTGGGAATCTACATTCCTGGAGTTGTATGTCTATTTCCTTTACCAGGTTAGGAAAGTTTTCCATCATTATTTCTTCAAATAGGTTTTTAATTTTTTTTTCTTGTTGCTGTTCTGATTTGGTGTTTTCTGCTACCTTATCTTCTAAATTGTTGACTTGATCCTCTGCTTCATCTAATCTACTGTTGATTTCTCCTAAGATATTTTTCATTTCAGTTGTTATATTCTTTATTTCTGACTAGTTCTTTTTTGTTGTTGTTTTCTATACTCATTTTTATGTTTTCTATCTCTTTCTTAAAGTTCTCTCTGGGATCACTGAGCATCCTATACCAGTGTTTTGAATTCTGCGTCTAGTAAAATGGTTTGTCTACAATTTATTTAGTTCTTTTTCTGGAGCTTCATTCTGTTCTTTCATTTTGGCCATTTTTGTTTGTTTGTTTCCCCATTGTGGCTGCCTCCCTGTATTTGTTTCTATGTATTAGATAGGACTGTGTCTTCTTGTCTCAGTAGCATGGCCTTATTTAGTAGATGTCCTGTAAGTTCTTGTGGTACAGTCTCTCTGGTCACCTGAGTCAGGTGCTCCAGGTATGTCCTTATGTGGGTCATGTGTAACCTACTGTAATTGTTAAATCTCGATTGCTGTTGGCATGCTATTTGATGTGATTAACCCTCAGATTGACTGGCTGTGAGGATTTGCAATGATTATAACCCACGAGCTATTGTGCAGGGGCTGACCCTATGGAGTGGGATTTATTACAGCAGAGTTCTCTTGCCTGCTGAGTGCACTCCTTGGATATGTTATTTGTGGAGCTAAATGGGTGGTGCTTTGGCATGGTGTGAAGACATCCACTGGGTGTGTTGATTCTGGGGCCTCTTGGAATGAACTCTAGTGCAGGCCCAGTTCAGCCGCTGCCTGTGCCCAGCCCAGGGACAGCTGGTAGGAGCTACAATGTGATCTATGATTGTTAGCTGCATGTGTTGGTCTTGGAGATACCTGTGAGAGGGTAAGAGGTAAGCCAAGGCCAGCTGCCCCTAGTGCCAGATGGGGGCCACATATCAAGAAATACTGGAAACACTTGGATGTGGGACCAACCCATTTTGCATCTCTGCCCCTTCTACCAGTCTTGATGTGACTTTTTTATATCCTTAGTTATGAGAGTACAGTTCAGCAAGTCTTCAGATATTTCTCAAGGGTGGTTGTTCTATAACATAATTGTAATTTTGATGTGATTGTGGGAGGAGGTGAGCACAGCATTTACCTACTCCACTATTCTGACCATAAGTTCTTTCCCATTGTCTTTTGAACTGAATATTGCTATGAAAAAATTCTGAGGTTAGTCTGATTATTCTCTCTGGTAGGTGAATTGCTTTGCTTCCTCAGTGACTGAACAATCACTTCTTTATCTTTATTATTTATTGCCTTAAATGAATAGTATGCCTCAGTATTGACTACTCTATACCAAAATTTCTTAGAATCCTCTGTGAATTTTTAGTTTTTAGATTCAGTTCTTTCATTTTGGTAAACATTTTCTTGTATTTTATCTTTGTGAACATCTTCTGTTCATTTGCTTACTGAATATTTCAGGACCTCAGTTAGACTTACCATAGATCACTGTTTTCTGCCTCCCATATTTATAACTACTTTAATCTTTTTATTTTTGTTGTTGCTGTTGTTTGCACAACTGCCATTAGCTGAACCTTTTTGCATCACTAGATTTTTAATTTTTAGCAGTGCTGATTCTATTTCTTAATAATTTGTATTTATTTTTTTGCCATTTTATTGCTTGGTCATCAGCTTGTTTACTTAGGTATGTAATTTTCATTTAATATCATGTTGGTATAAACTTTCATTTTATTGAATTGACATTTTTAAGGTTGTTTTATAGTAGCAATTTAAATAATTCTAGATGTAGTTATTGTTTTTGTACGGAATCTCTCTTCCTCACACATACACACAGATGTTTACACAACATATTTAGATATTTACATAGTTGTTACACAATTTATTTTCATTTTGTTCATACTGTGATAGCTCTCTCTGGGCAATGAAGTATTGGGAATTTATTTCTACTGAACCTGAGATGTGTTTGTTTCACTTGAAGCTGCAGTTTCTGGGTTGGCTGTTTATAGCTCTACTCATGTCTCTAAGGTTGGGGATAGGGTGGTCCTTAGAATGGGCATGAGAATATTGAATTTTTTAACAATCACTGCACCAAATTGTGAGGCATGTTCCCTTTCCATTAGATAATATTCTGAGTCTTCAGAGCATCCCTCAAAGCCATGTGCAGCCCTGGACCTCACTTCAGTAAGCAAAGGCAGTCTCTTCCAATAGACATTGTCTTTAACCTTTCATCTCAAAGAAAAAGAATAATCTGATCAATTCAATTTCCTCTATTGTTAGAATTATTGGTTTTAAAAAAATCTCTGGAATTTGTCAGGTCCATGTTCAAGTTTAAGGGATGAGGAGATCAGGACAGGATTAGGAGCTTCTCTTCTCTTCTCTGCTTCAGTCTTCTGCCCCACCCCCACTGCTTAACTATCAGAGACCAGCAAAATAATTTATTTTTCAAAATAGTTTTTGTTACCTGTATGTGAACAGAGTAGATAAGATATAGTATTTCCTCTGGAAGATTATCATCCAGTTGGATAAAACTTCATACTTAATCACAAATAAACCAAAGCACATGAGAGGGTGTTAGCCTGTGATCTTTATGATCTGATTAGATCCTTTGCATTTGACTGGAATAAAATCATATATAGATACAGAGGATAGGATATCGTTAACACAGTTCATTTGTTTAGTTCTATTGAAGCTTGACTTTTTTATATATTAAAATATAGATGAGCATTCATCAGAAGTAATAAAATAATTAACTCCACAACCATGTAAATGAGTGATTGTTGCTTCATCTGTGTAATAATCCACAGGAAGCAATATATAATTCTTGCTATGAGAAATAGTGTTTTTATGAATTTGAGCAGGTCACTCTTAGTCACTACTCTCTAATTGTATAACATTAACAACTATTTTCTTTTAGAGACTCCAAATGATATTACCCCAAATATGTTGTCAATCAGACCCTCTTTCAAAGCATACCTGAATTAATTAGTTCCAGATTCCCTGAATTCCTAACTGCTAGTGACTTTCAATCAAATCTTACCCATATCTTAAAATATCTTTTAGAGGATTATTTAAAACAAAAACAAAAACAAAAACAAACAAACAAACAAATAAACAAACAAATAAATAAATAACAAAACAGGATGATGAAAAGGCTCCCTATAGAGATAATACTTTTGCCAGACAAGTAGATATTAATTTGGTTAAATGAATTTTATGTTACACAAGAACCAAATTTATTTTAAGGCACTGAGAAGTGAATAAAGTAATAGTGAAAGTGTCTAAACTGTGGGTATAAGAAGTAAAGTTCCACCTATCTCCAGTTGTAGTTTGGCTTTAAGTTTGGGAAAAAATTAAGTGTCTGCTAAAAAATATTAGTTAGATAATGACTAACCAATAAGAACAAAAGGTGATAATAAATTAAGTTAGCTCCTATTGCCTTTGGTTTATTAAAAATATATACCTTAAAAATATAATGTTACAACTATTATATTTGTTAAAGCAAATTTGCAAATAAAAAAATCTTTCTTCTAACATAACTAACTTTATCCTCACATATTACTTTCCAGCCCTGAGCACTAGAAATCTATGGTTTTACATCTATTCTGATAGTTTAATATTAAACAAAAATATTTCTCATTATTTTTTTCTATTTGGTCTTTATAATGATCAGTGTAATAGAGTCTTTATATTTCATCATGTGGACATTTTGTAATTTACCAAGCTATCTCCCTATTATTAGATAGGTAAGTTGTTTCCTGTGAAGTCATACAGCAATGTGCTTGAAGCAGCTATACTGGGACAAAGTTCCAAAAGAAAACAGCTTCAGAAAGGTAGAGCCTGCATGGTCCCGTAGGACTAAAAAAGAACTTCTGTGCTGGTTCTCCTTCTCCATGGCTGCACAAATAGCATTATTCTTAAGGACTCAGGTCAGGAGATGTGAATACTGTGGGATGTGTGGTCGCTAGGAGAAGCAGGAGTCTGCCCTTGATGAGAACTCCTACCAGGAAAGGCGTAAAGCTCTGCATTTCAGCTCTCAGTGTTAACTACATTTTTCACAAGTCACCAGTGCACACTTTTCATTTTTGGATTGCTAGTTTCCCCTTAAGGACTAAGACAATCTCCCTTTGATATAACAGACTATACTTCTATATTAATGTGTCAAGTTGCTGTGAAATTTACTGCCTCACTGGGCCCATTAGACTGCTGAGATGCAACTCCGTCTTCAGTACATCTCAGTCTATCAGAGCCTGATCGTCTTTCTCAGAACAGTTCGTCCTCATGTGCCACTGTACTGAACAAAATCTTTTAATGGGATGAGTGAAAATGAATTCTTCAGGCCTGTGAATCTTTGGGGACAAGAATATGCACTCTCCCTGAGACTCTTGGCAAGCAAAGCCTCTGGCCTCCCAAGGGCATTTGGTGACGAGTTTTGCCTGGCGTTTCCAGACACATTCTGTTATACTGCTGCTTGCCCATAAATTATTTATCTCCACCGTGGCTGAAAATTATATTTGATCTGCTACTAATCTCACCATTCTAAACCTCTCTCTTTCTTTCTCTCTGTCTCTCCTTCCCTCCCTCTCTCTCTCTGTCTCTCTCTCCTTCTCACCCTCCTGCACACATTTTAAGCTGTCTGTCAACTTGACAACATGCCCCACCCAAGTCATGGAGGTATGTCAATTTGTAGTTGACTGTTATAAGGAAAACACTCTTCCTAGGAGAAATCAAAGTCTTTATCACATTGTAGAAAGTGCACAGAAGTTCTTGATCGAAAGGGGAAATAGATACATATAGACAATCTGGAAACTTGTGGCACCCGTGACACTGTGATTTGTACTTTATATTACTAAATTTACCAGCTTAATATAGGACCCACTTAAACCTTATTGCCCACCCTAGAGATAAAATCAGGGTGGATTTTAGGTGTGTTGCAATTCTTTTAGAAATAAGTAGATAATTTTATTGCTTAAAATTTTGCTTTGTTTTCCTTCCAGTGTGGTAAGGTGGGGGATTGTTAATTCAGGAAGGAGCAGAAATCATGCCTGCAGTGATTTCCACAGGGTAAAACCCAAGTGTGACTTCACTATCTTGTTTTTTTTTTTTCCCCAGCCATGCATCAATTGTTGTCAGTTTCTGAATATGTAATATTTCATATCATAATGCTCCTAATGGGTGTTTGAGATAGACTCAGAATATTGTAAAACAGCATGTGTCATTGTGTGTTGTTAGCAAGCTCAGATGAATAGTGTTGTTTTCTTTATTCAAAAATCATCTGTATTGCTTTAGCACAAAGATGGGCAGAGCTACTGGTACAATTTTATTTTTAACATTTTGAACCATTGTAAGCCTAGTGAACTGTTTAATATGTTACATTCAGCAAGGATGGCTTATACATTACCAAAGCTTGGAACTGTCATTCCTCAAAATGAATACAAGTTGTAGACAAAAGCTTTTTGTTACAAAGCTCCACAAATGCAGACCAGTTACATTAGGACTTAAGAATGAATTGGGAGTTATTTTATTTTTGTAGTTTTCAATTTTTTTTCTTAATGATAGCTATGGAATATCGTATTCTGCCTCTAGTAGAATTTACTGCTATTGTTTTCCTTCAGGCTCTTGCTATGATGAGTTCTTTTGTTGTTGTTTTCTCTTGGAATGTGATTTGCAAACTCAAAGAATTTGTTGAAGACTATACTTTTAACTCAAAAAACTCAATTTGGAAAATAAAATTTTGTAATTGCACTTGTAAACAAACACAGGAGACCTCATAGTACAAGCTAAGTAGGCTAGGCATTCACATGTAGAAGGTAATGTGACTAATTTATTGTGGGAAGCCCACAAATAAAGACTCAAGATGCATTCATGCATGCATAAGGCAAATTCAAAGTAAAGTCCACCTTTAGAAGTTGGTAGAATACCAGTATTAAGTTACATATTCATCTTTTTAATATCTTTTATATAAACTTCTGTATACAGAGTAATTTGTTGCAATGTCAGGAGACAATATCTGTTTGATTACCTGTTATGTATTGGAATTAGTGTAACCATGAACAGAGCCACTCACTGAAGAATGTCTCTCTTAAGTACTAAGATAGAGACCAAATGGTTAAACTTTAAACTCAGAATTTTAGGGAACAAAGAAAATTAAAATAAAACCAAAAACAAACAAACAAAAAAAAACAGAACTATATATGTGTTGACCAGAGAAGAGGTTTATTAGGCAGTCAACATGGCCACTTACATAACTAATTGCAATCTGAAGAGCAGAATTGGTATTTACTAAACTCTCACCAAAGGACTAGCAGAGTCCTTTGTCCAGCTAGGGAGAAGTCTCACTTCTGATTCTGTTTCTTGACGTCATCCATTTTTCAAAGGGAATAAAATGACCTATAATTTTCTAGTCTGGGTATTTCTGTTACCTCTTGGTAAGGTATTCATTGCCATGACTGTGTTTTATAAGCTAGGGCCTTGGAAGTATTGCTGTTAAAGTTTGATCGATTGATCTATCATCTATCTATCTATCTATCTATCTAGCTATCTATCTATCTATCTATCTATCTATCATCTATCTATCTATCTATCTATCTATCTATCTACTATCTATCTATCTTTCATTTGCCTATCTATTTGTCTATCTATCTATCTATCATCTATATCAATATAGAGATATCTCTATCTGTAGAGATATAGATAGAGATAGAGATACAAATAAATGTATTTCTATATAGATATATTTTTAATGTGCTATGTGTACATGTGTGAGTGTGAGGACATATAGATCTAGCTGAATTGCAGTCACACTATTCTGTAGATTTTATTTGAAATCTTATTATTTAATTTTGAAATATTTAAAAGTATAAAAAAATTAAAGATAATCTTAAAAAAAGAATTGTAATCCCCATACCTAAGATTGACAATGATTGACATTTTGCTTAGTCTCTTCCTAATATAAGTGACCAAAATTTAATAGAAAAGGTTGATTTTTAAAAAATTAGAGCCCATTTGATCTTTCGCTCTATGCCCAATCTCATTCCCTCACCATTTTAGTGTATTTTAACATACTTTTAAATGCACACACATCCATGAAATATATTATTATGTATTTTCCATTATTTTCCCAGCTTCCTTGCTCAGACTTTCTACTAATCTATAAACTTTAAAAAATTTAATTCTTCTACATTTTTGAATTTATAAGTTTAAAGATAATGTGTTTTATTACTATTGTTTTAAGGGCTATCCTTAAGATTTTAGTATGCATTTATAGTTAAATTTATAGTTTTTAATGCCATTACAGAAAATTATTTTGTCTTGTCTCCTTCTAAAGACGAGGCTCTCAGTAAATTTTCATAGCCATACATGCTCTCTCTTCAAAGTATCACCTCCTATTATCTCCTCAACTATTTTCATGGCTTTGTGATCTAAAGCAGGGATCCAAAAATTTTATGAAAACAGAAAAAACTTTATTTACTGAAACAGAAAGTCAGATTTGGCCTCTAGGCTATAATTTGCTGACTCTTCATCTATAAGTTTAGATTCAGGTATTTTTAATGTGAAAATTATGATTATGATTACAATCAGTATTTAGATTTGCTTGTATTTTACTAATTTCTTCTTTTTAAAAAATCTCTGCTTAAATCTCATTTATTTCTTCTGGATTCACTGTTTTTATTGCTGGTTTTTTTTTTTTTTTCACTGAATGAATTCTTTAGGACCAAGATCTCTAAGTGCTAAAGTGTATCATTGCTTTTATGTTTTTAAGTAATTTATTTTACTCTCCAAAACATAATTTCCAATTCTTTTATAATCTGGCATCTCCTCAAGTAACTAAATAAGCTTTATGATACAAATCATAACCACATTTGAATAGTATTAAAGCTGGATATGTAATTGTCAATTGGCTGTCATTCTTTCCTTAACCTAGATTGCAATAGCCTATTATCTTATGGTGTCTATCATAAGCTAAGTGTCTATCATGGCTGCTAAGAAATCTGCTCATTGTCATTTCTTTGCAGGTAATCTCTGGTAGTTTTTAATATTTTATATTTATTTTTGTGCTTTGTTATGAATATTGCATCCCCTCCCCCATTCATACGTTGAAAGTTAATCCCCAATGTAATGGGATTAGAAAGTGAGGACTTCTGGAGGTAATTACTACCCTTTTAAAGGAGACACCAGAGAGCTTCCCTGTGCCTTGGGCCAAGTGAAGACACAGCTCTAAAGCTTAAACAACAGAAAACTATTCTCTCTGGAAGTCTGAAATCTATTGTTGACAGGGGAGGTTCCAAAAAATCTCTCTCTCTAAAGATTTTAGGAAAGAATCTTTTCTTGTTGTTCCTAGCTTCTGGTGGTTGCTGGCAATCCTTGGCATCCTCTCTCTTGTAGCTGCATCACTCCAATGTTATTATCTGTCTTCATATGACATTATTTCCTCTTAGTTTATCTCTGCGTTTAAATTTCCATTTCATTTTAAAACCACCAAGTCATTGCATTAGGACCCACTGTAATACAGTATAGGTACATCTACTCTTTTTCCAAATAAAGTCATATACTACGAGGTGGACAAGAATTGGCAGTGGATATTATTCAACCTAGTACACCTATATAATGTACTATGTTATAGAGATGATTTATTTAACCAGTTGAAAATATAGTTTGCTTCTAGTTTGTTTGTTTGTTTGTTTGTTTGTTTGTTTTTGTCTCCTTCTATTAACAACATGACAATGAAAAACCTTGTATAAGAAACTTGAGCAAGTGACTGATTATATCTTTAGGGTGTGTTCCTGGTAATGAAATTAGTCAATTAATGCCTTTACTTTTATATTCATATGTAGCTCTTAGCACTTGTACACCTGTGCAATACACGTGCAACACATTTCACTGCTGAATAGAAATTATCACCCTTCCCCAACTCCTTGACTAATCAAAAGAAGAAAAAGGAAGTGATGGGAGAGGGGAGAGCGGAGAGTGGAGAGCAGAGAGTGGAGAGCAGAGAGGGGAGAAGGAAGAGGGAAAAGGGCAGAGAGACATGGAAATTGAGAAGAAATAAACTAAGAAATGATGGAGGAAAGAAAGTAACTGTTTTTTATTCTGTCCAGGGCTCCATTTTCATGAGTTCCATTAGCTGCAGAGTTACCTTCATCTGCATTTCCTAATTATACCATCTTTTGTCCAGATTTTTGCCTGTGGATCACAAACATATGAGGCACTGTTATGTACAATACTAAGACCACTGCCAGTACCTTAGTTACTAGTACTATCACTTTGGACCAAAGATTTTTAACTACATCCAATCCATCTACCGAACTACAGTAAAAATGATCTGACTAAAGCACAACTCAGATTTTATCTACTTCTGAGTCCAACTTCAAAGTAAACAAAAACAAAACAGTATCTAACTCTCTCTATCCCACCCAAGAATAGTTTTTTATTGGCCTAAGGGTAAAAATTTATTCTTTTAAACATAATTTTTAATGCTTTTATGACCTGGCATTCCCTCTAGTAAAATAATATGCTTCATGATACAAATCATAACTATGTTTGAAAATATGTAGTTCTCATAGTAGAAGTCCAACTGGTTGTCTCTCTAGCTAACAATGTTTTCTATTTTTATAACAAAATTATTTTCTTGACATATCATTCCCAAATTCTCCCACCCTGTGACTGAGTAACAATAGGAAAATCATGTTTGTTTAATAAGACTCCATCATCTTTCTATTATGTTTTTTTTTTTTTTTTTGACCATGGATACTACCTGACCTGGGTTAAGCCAAAGATCTCTTTTCTCAAGTCATTTTAAATCAAAGCTAAAATATATTTCAGCTATTTTCAATGATGATGATAGCAACTAAGTGGTTGTTGGTAGTTGTAATTTTTCACCATGTAACTGGACAGTGGTAAAAGCTTTTTTTTATATATACTACTAGAGAGAAAAAGAATGATGCACGCAGTAAAAAGCAGAGGCAAGAGATGATAAAACATATGAATTTGAGGGTCCCTACTGTACCCTTTTTCCTAATCTTAATTTCTGCCCTTAAGACCTATGGTATCAACTTATCTCCCTATTTAAGTGTTCTACTTTTTCTTAAAACTGCTCTAGTTGTAACTTACCCCCCCAAAAAAATAAAAATAAAAAGATAAAGAAAAAGAAAAGAAAGTCCTGACTGATAAAGTTGCCATATGCACTATGCTCATCTTTGCCTCTGTATTTTTCATATGCCAGTCTCTGTAGCTGGTATGCTGTCCTAATCCAATATTTTTCATCATGAACCCAATTTCCCACTAGTAGTAACTATTTATTTTTGCATTTGACTTAGACATAATTTTTTTTTAGATCTTCCCTTGACATTCTAAGATTGGTTGAATTTTCTTCCACTATACTTCTATAGCACCCATTTCCAAGCTCTGACAGAACACTTCACACAGAAATAAGCAGAAAATAATAATTCATCATGATATATTACCCAGTAGCACATAAACTCTTTGTGGTTGACTTTCTCACCATTGTTTCACCCAACATTATCACAATGCCTGGAACAAAATAATTCCTCAACAATGATTGTTGACATAAATTGAACAACTCATTTGTGACAGATCACACATTTTCAAAGGACTGTATCATAGATCTCTGTGATAATTTGGAACATTTTAACTCAGTGACTTAATGTATTAACAAGTAGCATTTTCTAGCTGTCTGCTTCTTTTGTTGTACTATTGAGGTGATTTGGGGCAAAATATTTAAAAAAGAGCTATATTGAGGGAATAGAGGGTATATCAGATAAGTATTCAGACACCTTTCCTAGCTATACTGTACTTACAAAGACAAACTAATTCAAATTTCAAACTGTACATTAATCAGCTCTAGTTTCTTTAATTACACATTAATAATGGTATTGTCTGAGTTTTGACCCAAATTTTTCATCCAAGGGTTAAACAACAAAAAAGAAAAGCTTTTTTGTTTATTGCTCCAAATTATTTCAATATTTCTTTGCATTTTTCTCCTACCAGTTTATATCAGCTGCAGTGCTTAGCACCATGCTTTGTAAATATTGGGAACTTAGTATATATAGGAAATAGAATAGTTACACATGTCTTCGCAATGTGATAAAAGTAATAAAAGTGGAAGCCAACCTGCTTTTCTACATATTCTACATCTAGAGAGTTAAATGCATTAAAAGCTTGTTGTATAAATGGGAAATGTCAATCATAGCCATTGAGGTGGTTATGAGGACCAAATAACTATCCAGTAGTCAATGTCAAGCGTGATGTGTGTTTGAGCCCCAGGTGAAGACCTGAGCAAGGACCAAGAATTTATGAAGATGATGGTTTCTGTGAACACCATAGGTTAAAAGAGTCATTTGAGAGCTAAGGGTTGAGAGAAGGTCAAATTTGGGGATGAGAATGAGTATATATGGTTTCTAAGTTAACATTCAGGAGTAATAAGTAGCAAGAACTTTGTTCATGTGTGGGAATTGCTGTGAAGTCACCAGCAGACCTTAAAGGCACACATCAAGCAGATGAGCCAGCATTCAGAAGCCAAATGTAAGCATGTATGTTTTGGAAATATTGACCATGTGGTAAAAAAAGGGCTCTTAGGGTTGAAGTAGTATCTGATAAGTAAAGGAGAAAATACCCTACAGAGGTCTCTATGAGGTAAAAAAAAATTAGCAGTAGATGCCTAAGTGACCCTTTTTATTTTTGATTTTTAATAGTTCAAGTTTTGACATAGTATGGAGATATGTTGTGATTATTTGATAACAAAAGATTTTTAAATTCTCAAAGTTTTTTCAGTTATATCTTTTTGTTGGAATCTCACTACCAGATTACTTGGTGAGCATTAGTATCATTTTTTTGTCAAAGATGAAGACAAAGAGATTATGTGGTATTAACTAATGTGTCTAGGACCCTATTAATATGAAGTAGATGAGTCAGTAGTACAATATTAGTCTCTCATCCCTGAATTATATGTTTGTTTACTGCATCCCATTTGCTTTGTCTAGTCACCCAGTCAATAGTGAAAACTATTGAGCTTTCCTACCATGTGTAACCTAGCACATAGCACATAAAACATAGTCACAGAGACCAGGATTACTCTCTTTTTTAACACTATAGAGTATATAATGTACAAATGCATGCACATAGGAAAAACTATTTTAGGAGGAGTGCAAAGTATACTCTTTACATTCCATCATTAAGGAAGCCTACTTTCTAGATGTCTGTCACACTCATTAGAGATCCTTGGAGTATATAGTGAGATTACTTCCTCAGTGTAATCAGTTTATACTGTTCTCCTTAAATGACAGTCTCCATTTGTCAGTCAGCCAACAATATTTACTCAGCTTTTTGTGCATAGAAAAAAAATATGGAGAGACTCAGAAGAAATAAAAGATCAAGTCTCTGTATGCAGAGAACAGACAGTCTGAGAAGAATCATCAAAACATGTCCACTCTACTAGGTTACAAAAAGCAAACCTGTTATTGCAGGGCTGGGGCCTTCCCTGTGTGCTACAGGAAGCTCTTGATAATATTTGGACACACAAATGCCAAGGCGGTGAAGGCTGTATCTTAGAGGAGATAAATTTTATTAGAGAGCCAAGCAAAACAGAAAAGGCATCTTGGAGACTTTATTGCTTAACACCCAAGGGCTTTGACAGCTAGTGTGGTCAGGTCAAGACAGCCCTAGGTAAAAGCTCAATTGGGAGACCTGACTTCAAGAGCTCAGAACTCTCTGTGTGATTTTGGCCAAGTTGCTTCACGTCCCTTGGCCTCAGTTTCCTCATCACTAAAAGGAATCAGTGAGTTGATGTTCCTTGAAAATTTATTTTCGTGAAACTTTCTCTTAAGGAAGTGTTAGTATTTGACCACAGTGTGGTTATCTAAACATTCCCTCCTAGGGCATTGCTCTCTGGAAGTGTCAGCATATTTGGTTATAATTAGCACTTTGGAGGTAAATTCTACATCTCCCCAATTTCCACCTATTCAGAAAATGCAAATCAGTGAACTTTTATCATAATGCAAAAGCTGACCATAGAACTTTGGTGCTTTAAATAAACTTGTGAAAACGGTTTCCACATATTCTCTTCATAGGAATAATGGGCATTACAAGTATAACGCTTTAATGAAGTTAGTCTAATCATGGAAGAACTCCAGAGAAGGTAAAATTTTTAAACAATATTTTTTAGATGAAATTTAAATACCATAAATCTAACCATTTTAAAGTGAACAGTTTGGCGGCATTTAGTACATTCATAATGTTGATCAACTACCATCTCTAGTTACAAAACATTTCCATCACTCCAGTGTAAAACCTCTTACCATTAAGCAGTTCCTTTCAAGGAGAAGGTCAATCTGAGAAAGCCAAAACCTAACCCAGAGGCAGTGGAAAGTCGGTATGGCACATCTCTAACACCCACATACACACACAAATTCCCTACATTCTCACTTACAGCTACAAATTTATCATAAATTCTTTCGACTCTAAACGTCACTATATATTGTTATCCCACAGCATAATAGAGTGCTAAAAAATACACACTCTGAGCTCAAGCTTCCTGGCTTTGAATCTTAAATATTCTATCAACTATCTGCATAAGCCCCATCTCTAGGATGGGGGTAATAACAGAAGGGTATTATGCCTTAAAGTAATAAGGCATGTAGTCATTTATCTCAGAAATTTAAAAAAAAATAGCCATACCAAACAAAAAGAGTGGTGTTTACCACTGAGAAAGAAAGACAGGCATTTTCTGGATACTAATGAAATGCGGCAAAGTGAACGTAGAATAGAACATGATTCACAGGGTAATCTTGCCTTTTAATGTGTTACCTGACTTGTATCTTCACTTACTGAGTTCAGTGTATCTTTGAAGGCATTTCCAGTGTCTTAAGCCATCAATAATGGCATTCGTGCTTTGGCAGTTTATAGTTTTAATCTGAGTCAATTTGTTTAGATTTGCCCAGTTTGAGTTAAATAATTAGCCCTATGATGAAATGAGAATTCCAACCAAAAGATCTTCTAGACTGCATCACTGCTACTTGGATAACTTTCTTCCAGGATTACTTCGGATCAAAAGTTTCTGATTTGTGGGCCACGGTTTTCCTTTCCTCACATGCTCTCAATATTTCTCTCTTATTATGTGCCCAAGCACCCTGGGCTAATAAAAAGACAAGATAATCTTGAAAGTAATCTGTATATAAGTCAGATATAATATAGACAAATAGTTCTGTTTTTACCATCAATTCCAGTTTAATTTTTCAGTTTTAACAAGAGCTTGCTTTTAGTTGTTCTGGAATATTAGGAAGAATAGTTCTTTAATTTGGTCTACAGATTTTCTGTTAATACAAAAATGTCAAGAGGCACTCTCTTGTAGCCACCCAAACTCCTACAAAATCACTACCCTGAATTCGACCTTGGCTTTTGTTTTTCACACTAGCCTTTCTTTTTTTTTCATAAACAGTGCTTCACAGAGAATCTATATTTTCCTTGCAAGAATTCTCTTTAACCCTGGAAACCTTTAGTTTTGTCTAACGCAAGTATGACCCTTTTACTGCTTTGTTTCTAAGAATTTCTAAAGATGTGGCTACATGTGCTCTTGACGAGTAGCTCTGTAGCCACTGATTTCAATTGGTTAAGAAAATCTACTGTAAAATGGATTATAATTTGTTATAAGTTTCTATGTCAGTACTTTTATTTGTCTACCCATGGCTTTGCTCACCCATGTTGTCATTGGCCATTGAGTTAAATGTGGTGTTTAGTAGTTAATTTTTTTAAAGTGAGCTCATAATTCAAAATTTAAATTCACAGAACTGATTAAGGAAAGCATGAGTTTATTTTACAGTGAAGCCTTGAGCTTGAATAATTTTCACAGTGGGTTGGAGCACATGCTATGGGATGGCTTCCATAGCACAGTGAGGTAATAAATCCCCACCACTGACAATCAGCAAGCATTTATTGAGAGAGATTTTTTTCCAGGCTCTGTCCTGGGCCCAGAATAGACCCAGACAAATAGGATCTAGCTTTTGTCATCAAGGAGCTCATATCTAGTGAGGATGACAGGGCATCTTGCCCTCAAACTCAGGTGTGTACAGACATAGAACAGCTGAGGTGTCTATAGAGATAAACAAGGGTGGGAGAGTGAGGAGTCTCACTGTCCTAAGGAGTTTGTAGAGAGAAGGAGCCAGTGAAGAATTTTAAGAAACAAAGCCAAGTGGTTAGATGTGCATTTTAGAAATATTTCTTTCTCAATAATGTGGAGATTGGAATAGAGAAATCTTGAGGCAGACAGGCAAACCATTTAGGAGGTAGTTGAGGTAGTTCAGATAAAAAATGATAAAAACCCCAGTTAAAGTCATGGTAATGGAGATGAAGAGAAATAAAAAAATATAAGTTATTTTAGACAATTAGTTTTGCCAGATGTAGTGACATCTTCGCTCTTGGAATTAAGAAGTTAGGAGAAGACTAAATTGACCTCCAGGTTTTGGGAATACAAATAAATGATTAGGTATTCAAAAAGATAGGAAGAGGTATAGATTTTGCTTTTTAATAATTACTATGAAATTTATATAATTATGAGATTGTAACTTTATAAGAAAATAGAAAAAGATAACCAAGTTCTGAAAGTTGTCTGTATGGGGTCATACTAACTTACACAAGATCATGGTAAGATTTCTATTACTTAGAATATAGCAAAGAGGTAAGACAGTGGATGGAAAGATTGCACAGTAATTATAGTATTGGTATTATTAACATTTTTAGCATTGCCCACAAATATGCACATATAAAACATCAGCTGATGAAAACCTGTGTTTAAGACATGTATATTTGTGGCAAATGATACTAGCTTTACACAAATTTGTTTGGAATTTAGGCTATAGCTAAATCTCAGCTTTTATATAAAGTAGGATATTTATAAAATGGCTTCTATCATTTCTTTCCTGAAGTTTCAAAGCCTCTTAAATGGCTCCATTCAAGGATCACAGTCTGGATTTAAGCCAGGAGGCATATACTGACTTCTGCGGATTTTAGGACGAACTTCAGATGCAGCGAAGGATGTGAGTAGCTCTAGGAAGAACAAGACATTTTCCCCTCCAGGTGTTCATATATTGTTTTCTTTTCATTTTATCTTCTTGTAATAATCTCGTCTTGCTTTACGAGTTGACACATAGGGTGAAGTTTCCCTCACTTATTAATATAATCTCTGAAGAAGTCAAATTATTTTTCTTACAGCTTTTATTTATTTGTTTCTCATAATTTTAGGAATGTGTTTAGATTTTTAAAAAAATAGAAGAAAGAGAGAAAAAATAAATAGTAATAAAAAGCAGAATGCCCCCCAGCGGCAAGCTGGTGGCATCCAGAGGCTGCAGATAATGGATTAGCTTTTACCTATTTCCATAGCAACAGCTTAGCTGCTCTTAAACACTTCTTCAAAAGCTTCTGATAAATGTATCCTGTGACCCTGAAAACTTTCCCATCTCCCTCCTGACTTCTTTCATCTTCAACCCCTCCTTTCCCTTTTGCCCCACAAAAACATCAATTATTACCCATAACCTTGTAGCCCTTGTTTGGTTTCCTGCAGACTTGCTTCCTTTAAGGATCTGAGATGGATCTGGCAGTGTGAAACAGGAATGCTTCTGTCACTCCTCCCTCCCTCTTGCTTTACTTTCCTCCTCACATTTTTTTTTCCATTTTTTTCTCTCTTCTTCCTTTCTCGTTTCCTTTCTCTTTTTAGTTCATACCTTTCTCTCTGCCATCTTACAAAGAAAATATAAACGGAACTCATCATCATATATATCACTGATTTAAACTGAATTTGTGATTCTGAAGCAGTTTCAATATTAATTGAGCACTTGTTTGTGATCAACCATGAGCTGGGACCTGTGATGGGGGAAGGGGATGCATGGGTGAGAGAACATGAAGAGTCTAAAAAATTGTCCTTGCCTGTATCATTCAGAAATTAGGTTCCAGTTGAAGAGACAGAATACTCAACAACAATTAGACAATAATCAGTTCAGTTTCATAGGAAAAATAGATTAGAAATCTAAAGACAAGACTTTAGTTTCTGGCTGCATCCCTTCTATATGAAATAGAACAATCATGTATGGTTAGCTTTTTATTCATCATTAACTGTTTTTGCTTTTATTACTCTGTAAAGGAGAAATATCCACTCTAAAAAAGAGGTATTATGAGAACTGAAGGGGATGATTTATAAAAACATACTTATATCTTACAAAAGTTAAATTTATATTGTTTCTGTTGTTCATGTACGAGCTTAATATTCACTCAAAAAATAAGAGAAATTAGGAATAAAATGAACCAAAATGGTCACAAAACTTTTCATGAACAAGGAGGGAGATATAAGCTAAATATAAAATGGTAAGGTATTTTAATAAATACTAGGGAGAAGAGTACTAAAAAAAAGAGCAAAACTGTCAGAGAAGAAGGAAACAGGCAAGTGAGGCTCTCTTCCTTGAAACTTCTTTATCTACTTGCACACCCTGGGCACACTAGGATTAAATAATACTGTGTGTGTGTGTGTGTGTGTGTGTGTGTGTGTGTGTGTTTTACTTTTCCTTTCATTTTTTTCTACCCAATAGAAACACAGGTACACAGACACAGACACACAGACACACAGACACACTGACATACAGACACACACACACACACACACACACACACACACATTCAGATAGGAACAAGGAGTGGAGATTTTAAAACAAATTAAAGTTAGTTATCTATAAATACCTCCCAAAAGCTACTGTCACCTCTTCTGTGGAATGTTCCTTGACTCTTTGACTTCCTTGACTAATGCATGCTTCTCACATTTTCTTCTTACAAATAATGGAATGCAAAGAACCTTATTTATTTATATTACCTTAGGGCCTAACACAATGCTAAAATATAAGAGGGAGCTCAGTAAGTGTTAGCTGAATATAGACACATATTAAGAATTGCCATGAATTGGGTGAGGTTAACTAATAAAGGCTTTCTCAAAGAGTTAAATTTTAAACTGGAATTTTGGTAAAGGATGTACATTGGAGTAGGCATCAGAAGCCCTTTCCCCAGTTGCTCAGCCCACCAAAAGACAGACTAGGTGCTCACGTACTGTCACACATCCCCCTTCCTTAGAGACAGGGCCCAGGCAGTGGGAGAAAACATCCCATGACCAGGCTGCACAGGGGAGCATTCTTATCTCCTTCTGTCTGAAGGATTAATAAAGAAAGGAAGAAAACCTAGAGTTCTAAAATCCTGACTTTATTTAGCTTAGTTTCTATAGATAAATTCTTTAGCCTATTTCTAAGGGAGGCAATGCGTCTGTCTCTCTCCATGGCTGACAGAAAAAGACCTTGGGATTCACCACTGCCAACCATGGCCTCTGTGTGCAGAATTTAAATTGGTTCTTGACTCCCACGGATCCAATCTGGCACTTCCCTTGAGCATTGTATTTAATAACAACAGCTGTAAATACAGTAAAAAAGTAAAAATGATGTTGTTTATTTTTATCTCTATTTTCACAGATATCCAGTCAAATAGAGTAAGATAAGGATTTTTAAAAATATCTTTTCATAAAATCAGTTTAAGACATAGAATAGGCAGCTCATTCTCAGCCAAGGAAATACTGAGGGCTCAGTAAGCACATATTTTGCAATAGTCAGAACTCCTCACAGGGTTTTAAGTGGATAAAAAGTCCAGGATGAGGGTAGATAAGAGGAGAAAGTGGGGTCTAATATCTATCTACCTAGGAGGGTCTGGGCCCAACCCAAGGCACACTTGTCCTTTCTTTTAATACTTTGTGCAGGAAAAACTAGTGTGAAGAGCTGCTTTGAAAAGAAAATGGAGCTCTAAAAGGACCCTATCACAAAAGTTGCAGTGAACACCAGGCCAGCTGAGGGTGGGATAAATAAAAGGAGAAATGGGCAGTTTCTTCCACTTTGTATTAATGACAGCAGGAGAAGTATGTTTGTAATGTTTGATTCTCTTTTGCTGGCAAGAATTGGCAGAGCCATCTTATTTTCCCACTTTCCTCAGTTACAGTTCTGTTGTCACGAGCTGCTTAATGACAAGATTATCCACACATTCCCCTGTTTGTATAACCTTAGGCAACACTATGGTCTGAATATTTGTGCTCCAACCCCAATTCATATGTTGAAATTCTAACCCCCAAAGGTGGTGGTATTAGGAGGTGATTAAGTCATAGAGTGGAGTCCTTATGAATGGGACTAGTGCCTTTATTAGAAAACCTACAGAGCTCCTCATCCCTCCCCTGTGAGGACACAGCTAGAAGTCTGAGACCTGGAAGAAATCCTTCACCCAACCCTCCTGGCACTATGATCTTGAACTTCTAGCCTCTATAACTGTGAAAAATAAATCTCTCATTTATAAGCTGCCCTGTCTCTGGCATTTTGTTATAAAAGCCCAAAAGAACAAAGATAGGCAAGTGTCCTCTTTTTGGACCCCAGTTTTCTAATTTATATTTCTATTTATGAGGGGATTTGATCATTAAGGGATTTCTAATGTCTCCTTCAGCATTAAAATTTAATGATTCTATAAATCATAGTTAAGGCCCAGATTGTCCTAAATACTTTTGAAAATTTTTGGGTTGGGTTGCAGTGCCAGGAGAAAAATCAAGTCAGACCTGTGTTTCCTGTAAATGATCTTAAGTACATTTTAGAATTAATATATTCTGGTTCCCTTATTGTCAATAATTATAATTTCATTAGAATAAAAGGTATATTTTTATAGAGCCCTTTGAAGTTCTTTAATATTCTTTTTGGAAAGAGATTATCTTTTGTGTACCTCACTTTTCAACAGCTGGTATGCAACTTCACATACAACAGTTACAAGGTGGATGTAAAGAGATCACAGAAACTATTTGTTCAGACAGATGCATACATGGTCCTGAAATTCTGATTAACAATGACCAAAATGGATGAGGAGGGCATGGATGTTCATTGCCTTTTCACCAGAAGTTTATCGTCTCCCTTCTTCAGACTTGTAAGTTTGTCAGACATGAGAGTTTTACAAGCCTTTTTGGAGATCAAACCACCTCTCAAAACACATCTAAATTACTTTAAATTTGCTTGTTCCTGTTAACTAACAAATTATGTTTTTTTTTCTCTCTCAAAGAGGTTCAACTGATTATAACATGTATTCATACCCTAGCTTCTCAAGTGAGTCATGCTAGTCTAAATTAGTCAATGTTCCTACCATTTTTCCATGGATCAGTTGACATTTATGCACTCACCAGGGAGTGTCCCCAAAGGACCTTAATTAGGAATAGCAATCTCTCATCAGATGTACCCCAAGAAGTTCACAGAAAGCTCCCAAACAGTTAAAAATAGTAAAATTCTCAACTAGGACTATCTAAGCCCAAGAGTTGAAGCTAAAGACTAACAAAAAACTTTATCTCAAGCTTCCTCCCTTTTAAATGTGTATTTATTTATTAGTGTAAACCATTTACAATCAAAGAGAAACATATGACGTACAAGCACATGGAATGAGTCTTCAGCATCCTTCTTCTCAAGCAAACTTCTAGTGAATGGCAAAGTTCAGTGTGAGTTTAAAAAAACTCTCACTTGGTAGGGTGGAGGAAGGACACTGCTGGCTGATACACTGAAACCTATGAGGGCTGGACCTAGCAGTACCTAATGAGAAACCCCACTTGCCCTCAGCACACCTTTGTCAGGTCAGCATTTTGTGGCCAGTTCTTGCTCTTCCCCTTTATGAGTGTGTCTGTGAGTCTCAGAAGTGAGCTGGCTTCTGACTCCTTTGGCAAAAACTTGCTGGAGATGATTTATTCACTGTCAGCCCTGTCCCTGAGTCATTCTGTCCCTGAGAGATTTTGATCTGATATGGTGTTGAAGAGCGAATGCCAGGTTCATGCCAGGGTCTGCTGCTTTTGGTGTAAAATGGGAACCAGAAAAGATTTTGCTTCAGCCTAGAGTCTTTTCTCAAATTAAAAGCAGATAAACTTTATAAACACAGTTTGATGGCTGTGGAATAGCAGTCAGACTTGGAACCAAAGAAAACAAAATTTGGCTGATATGTATTTGTCTGTCATAGCTGGGGAGGGGAACAGTTGAATTACATACATTTCAGTTCTCAGCATGTCTTCCTTTACTCTAAAATCTGCAGGTCCCAGGAAGCTACAACAGGTCAGGATGTTCCCACAAAGGTCACTTGCAGGTTTGCTTCCTATAGGTTGACTCTCCATCATCCTAAGCACTTGAGCAAAGTGACAAGGAGCAAAAAATGAGGGGTGAAGGAGGATGGAAGGTAGTGGATGGTCTCTTCCAAATTAGTATCCTTTCTCTTCTCATTCAGCATTCAAAACCAAACACAGTAGATCCAGTTCTGCTCCAAGCACTTTCGTCTGTGAAGTCAGATTGGCAGAAAGTTTGAGAAGGAGAGAATATGGGATGAATCCAGAAAATATGTATAGAAATGCATTATTCATTCTGCATTATCAGATAATGAGATGTTCCAAATGAGTGAATCTTCTAGATAACTGAATCTTCCTTTCTGAATTAAGACTTCTTTTAAATTTTAGACTATATTTTTATACATTGTTGAAAGTGTGTTAGAAGCATCTCTGCCTTGAAATAGAATACCTTATTATAATTTAATCATATCTTGCTTACTTATTATCATATTTTAAACAGAAGTTAACTATATTTCTCTACCTCACAGAGAAGACATCCAGGTACACCCTTATGTGGTCCTATATTTTTTTAGCTGTTTTTCCTGGTGAATCTGCTGCCTTCTTCCCTGCGGGGTGTTACTTGTCAGTGCATTAGTTTATAGCACTCTTTCCCCTTCTTACTTCTAATCTTTTGTCCACAGTGACTTCAGAATAAATGGATGTCTCCAGGGAAAGGCAAATAACTAAGCCTATTAAATCAGCAACTTTACATTCTGCATAATTCTACATCTACCATTCAGTTCAGATCAACAAATAATTGTTCTCTGTCTGTTAAGTGAGGATGCTGTGTCTGGTACTGAGATTATAAAAGGTGCCCTTGAGTGGTTACCATCCATTAGGGTAGGCAAGCAGATGCTTTCTATTTATCAGTGATGCCAAATAGGTAAGGACCTTAAGTTGAATCACTGTGTGAAGTGCATCAATAGAAGAAAACACAGAGGGGATGTAATTGCCCTGTTTAAATTTCTTATATCACTCACTTGTTTCATAATACATAATTCCATAATCCATCTGAATTATAGAAATTATTTCTGCGACAGAAACCAGGCAGGTGAATTCTACCAGTCAGGACACTCCCTTTCCTTGAGTAAAAGTGGATGAAACTGCCACTGTCCTTTTCTCAGACTCATTCTCTGTGCATCATAGAATATTATAGACCAGGTTGGTTTCAGGTCTTATTCTGCCTTGGGATCCATTCTGAGTATGTAAGGTGAATTTATATTCATTGATTTTACTGATCGTGCATAGCATTTCTTAATCAAGTTCATGGAGCAGGACATGGAACTATCCCTCTATATGCAATCTACATGCATTTAATAATATGCCTTTATTCCAATTACATTAGCTATTATGTGAGAACAGAGGGCTGAAGAAGGATAGATAACATGAAAGAAAAAGAGAAAATTGACATGGTTACTGATGTACTCTGGAAAACAGATAAGAAATAAAATCTTGTTAAAGGAGTTTAACTTTTAATTTAACATGATTTAAGCCTTAAAGTGGTTTCTTTCATTCTTTGGGTGTTAGATATCATCCTAAACCAGGAGATCTCTTGAGATCTCCTAATTTTAAAATATTTTTAGGAAATTGAATAGTGGAACATCTTACTTTTTGCTTTACTTCACTCTGTTGCCATTGTATGCATATTATTTAATACCTGATTGTTGGTTGCCTTATCTGGCTTTTAAATTCTGTTTAATTCAGGGAGGACATGAGCAGATGAGTGCAAAAGACTTGGGGTTGGAGAGGTGAAACATTTGCTCTAAGCATGCCCTCCCAGGGCGATCCTACGATTTCCTTTCTCCTTTGTTTTTAGAGTATGTGCATGTGTCTGAGTGTGTCTATGTTTGGGGTGGTGCAGGAATTCTTTACCTGTTTCTAACCTAGGATCAATTCTTCAAATTCCTACTTTCCTTTTTATCCTACTTCCTTTCAAGCCTACTCTCTTCCTCTTTGAACTTTTTCCCACTTATGTCATGAATGCTTCTGCCTCTTCTCCTAACCTTTCTTTTAATCCTAGCAAGATTGGCAGGCTGGTGAGTCTTGGTCCAAGTTAGAGGGAGAAGGCAGAGTAAGTGTTCTGGGTCTACTGGCATACCCACAACCCATTTTTAAGCCCCAGCTTTCTCTCTCTCTCTCTCTCTCTCTCTCTCTCTCTCTCTCTGCTCTGAATCCACCCTAATGCTCTGTTTCTGCTTCTGGCACTTTCCAGAGTACAGTCTCTAAATGTAATGAGTTTTTATCACCTTGAGAAGTAGTACAGCAGGTTCCAGGTCTAAGCTCTCATTTTTAAACCCCTAGGAGAAATGAAATCTCTTGGAAGTTAATCAACCATCATTTGAGGGCTACTTTGGGTCTTCTTCGTTCTTCTTTCATCAATACATACTGCTCTATGCCATTCCAGTGAGGGAAGATCCCTCTACCTATGTTCAGGGGCTAAACATGGTATCACCATTTGGAGTGCTCTCAGTCTCAGAAAAATTTCTTCATGGGGCTTTTTACTCACCCACTTTTAAAAAAAATAGGAGATATTTAATTTGGGCATCTAAAAATATAGCACCTTCCAATAAAATGGATGGTGTGTTATTAAACTGACCTTTTCCTAAGAGAATAAATCTGATGAAGGCATTGTCACTACACTTGGAAGGAGATTTATTTTCTCTAGAAGTAACATGCCATTGTCCTTCTATTAGTTTGGGAACCTAGCTGTTCACTTTGCTAAATTTCCTACTTAAGCATTTCTGTAGATCTCTGGTCATAGCCATCATCTCTGCCTACTACTTTAAGATAGCTACAGCCAACACACAGTGTTCCTCCCATCCACTTTCCATAGATGCCTACAGGCCACTTACTCTCTGATTCACCCCACTTACTTTACCTTGACTGATAGCCACATGAATAGTTAAGAACACGAAAATTGCCTCTGTGTCAAAATCAAATTTGTCACTTCCCGCCATTCTTATCTGCCCTAATGATCACATCTCCCCTACCTAAATTTAGTAGTTCTTCTCTTGCATTTTCTAGCAAGGAAAGAAGGTGTTTAATCAATTTTAGCTCAAATAAAGTGAGGACACCATTGCCCCACTGAGTATGTGCCAGGAGTGAATTCTCACATCCTTATTTTCTGTGCCCTATAAAACTCTGACATTTTCTCTGCTGACATATATTGAAAATGGCCTTTACATTTGGCACCCAAGTTTATAAGAAGTGCTAGTCCACAGATGTGTTTGTTTGTAAAGACTAACTATTAGCCTGACTCTTATAAAGTGCCTCTGGTTCCCAGTCCAATTTCTCCTCTCCTTGTGGAAGTGGAAGGTAGGACCACTCAGCAGTTCTTTTGCCAAAGTTGACATAGAGCAATATACCTCATCCATGAGACAGCAGAGAACACCTGGGAAAATTGGAATGAATACTATCTGAGACCATTAGTGTCTGACTACTCAACACGCACTGTACTAAGCACTTTATATGTACTGAGTTGTGTCATCTTCATAATATTTCTGCCTTTTTGGTACTAATTCTATGCGTATTTTATATATTTTTTTTAAACAAGGCACAAATAGGTTGATAAACTGTTAAGGTTACAGAGCCATAAAATGATAGTGCCAGAAAATGGGCCAGGCTAGGTTCTAACTAACTTGATAAATTAACTGTAATTGACATACACAGAAAGATAACTCATTTAAAAGGAAAATGGAGGACCAATAAGCCTATGCAAAAGTCTTGAAAAGAGACTTTACTGAAAACAGCACAAACCTTCCTTTCACATGTGAAATGATACAATCAAGATCACACAGTAATATTATCTCTTATTTATCATACTGGTAAAAATCCAGAATTTTATAATAGATACTGTTGACAAGACTCTTGGGGCAATAGGTAGTCTCATAGACAGTTAATGGACCTGAAAGATAGTGAAACCCCCATGGAAAAGAATCTATCAACAACCATTAAAACTTCGGATATATCTACACTTTAAACCAGTACCTATTCAGAGGCTTTATCCCCTATAAACACTTTGACAAGTTTGAAACACACACACATGTACACACATACACATACATAAGGCAGTTTGAGTGACACTGTAATAGAAAAGGGTTGAAATAGAAAATTCATGTATCTGTGAACAAGGCACTACTTAGATAAAATATAATACATGTTTTATAAAGAAATATAATACAGTTTGAAAAACATGTAACATATTTTTATAAATATAAAAACAGTATCTATACTCTGCTACCTTTTTTGTTAGGAAGCGTGATAATAATACACTTTCTTATTTGCTTGTTTTGCAGAAGTAAACACTGAATGAATACACAAAATAGAAATAAATTGTAAGAATCAGTGGGCTAAAAGAGTGCATGGGGTAAAGGTGGAAATTACATTCTTCTTTGTATACTTTTTGAAGTAGGCTGGCGTTTGAATCATGGAAATGTTTGAATCATGAAAATGTACTAAATGTTAAAAAATATTACATTAAAAAATTAAAAATTAGATATAATATAGCTTGTTGAATTCTGAGGAACACCGAGCACCTGGTTATAACATATCTCCTGCTACAAGGAAAGGGAAGAACACATCTATGCAAAATAAATGTTCTCCATCAAACCCCTCACCATAGTACTCCTTTCTTCTGACATCAGAATATAAAAGTGAAGCTTAGTTACTGCTTTTTCTTCTTCATAATAAATAAAAAAAATGAGAGAAAATAAGGTTTTTTTTTTCAAATCTCTCCACTTTACAGCATTACAATCAAGTTCAAGTGTAGTGACATTATTACTTCCTAATATCTGTATATGCCCTTGATGTGCCCTGGAGTCAGAAGACTTGTAGTGTGTTATTGTATTCCTGAGAAATTATAGAAGGAAATTGCTTCCTGTCCCCAACAATACATACATGACCATTATTTGGGAAGTGAAGTGTATAAAAATAGACAATGTTTAGTAAAATGATTGAAAATGTCATTAGAAGACACATCAAATTAAGTTGATTTAAAGCCTACAAGACTTTGAAATTTATGATGAGTATTCCATGGACTCATTGGAACTGTAATTTGGAGAATCTCTATAAAACCTGGACTGGGGCTATTCTTTCCTACTTAAGGAAATTTTTTTATAAGCTTCCCTGAGAATAATGAGAAATATCTAGTGTGTGACTTTTTTTTCCTCCCATTTGGGTGCCGGAGTGTTGGGTGCAATGCGGAGACCACTAATTTAAGTAAGAAGAAAGTAAGCACCCAGGTTTTTCTTCTTCACACACCCTTGAGGGTTCAGAAAAAGACCAAGGGAGAGTTTTTTCAGGAAAAGTAGTCCCTTTTGAAGCTTATAGTACTAAACTTGAAGTCACTATCATAAGTATCAATGGCTTTTTACCTGGCATGCTGGTTGAACATTTTAATCTGAAATATTTTCTGGGCTAGTGACACTGGCGCCTCTAATAACCTTTTAGTTGGCTGCCTTGATACTTAATGTGTTTTAAACATTTTTGGCACAATTGATATCTAAAAAAGTTTTGCACAATATTTTTAGCCTGGGCGGTCTAAAATATAGAACACTTGTTGCTGGGGTTAATATTCTTCATGATAAAATACCTGCATCATTATGACATGTTAAATATTTCGAGAGAGTTTGGATGTGTTTTGTATTTGAAAGAAAAAGGAATGTAAATTCCTGGTGGGTAAGTGGTGAGTACAGAAGACCTGACCCCTTGGTAAATGATGTAAATTATTTCATTGGAAACATCCAATGACACTGCAGTCTGGAGTACTGGGAAGCCTCATTTCTTTTTTTTTTTCTTCCTAACGTCCTTTAATTGCTTTTGCTGGGGCCAGAGATATTTATGGGTTAGGAGATTGCCAAGTTATTTATTAGATGGAGTATCTAGGGATAGACTAATATAAATCACTTAGGCTGGTAGTGAATATACCAGACACTCAGTAATTTAAAGAGCTTTAATAAAAATACTAAAATATGTGACTTGTCTTTGGCTGTAATGAGACTCAGTTATCATGTTTTTTATCAGCAATATTTAGTAATAAACTCCTCCCATTTTTCCAATGTAAAAAAAAAAAGTGGATGTAATCCTTATTTCAAGACTCCGGATTTGAGGGGATTGAGAGAGGTTTCAAAAATTTGAGGAAAAACTCACATAAAAATTGAATTTGAGGCCTAATGGCTGACTTCCTCACATTTAGAAATTAAACATGTTCTTTTACATGTTCTTTTTTGGATCTAGTATGGTAGCAAATTATAAAAAGGGGGATATATAAGATTAATTTTGGTCTGTGTGATGTGGGTCACATTGCCATGAATACTAGAGCTAATCTTGCTTTACAAAGAACAGAGTCAGTTCCTTGAGTTTATAATCAGTGAAATTCCTGAGAACCAAGATTGTAGCTTTTATTTGTTTAGTGGGAATACTGAATTATAGGTACATCATTCTATAGTTTTTAAAGTATATTTATTCTTCTGATCTCAAGGGCAAATAAGTGGTGTGGCAAAATACTTGTATGGTGTCTTCTGATGCTTATGAAGTTCTCAAAAACAAAAGACTTGCTGGCAAAAAAAAATTTAGAAGTAAAATTAAAGAGCCCATAATATTGATATTTACTATGTGCCAGGCACATTATAAAAGCCTTTTTATATGTATTGATCATTTATTTCTTACCAGGACCTATGAATTACCTAAAATCACTACCCTCTCTTGAAGTTTGGAAAATGGAACTAGAAGGATCACTGTGGATAGAGGAGAAGTCCAGATTACATTAACAGTCAATGGCTATGATAAATTTAAAAAGGGAGAGTAGAAAGGAGAGATCTGAAACCAATGCCTGAGGGAAGTGAATACTGAGCGTGCTGGTGTGTGAGAGAGATTTGGGTTAAAAGAGATAAGAGAACTTATCTCCCACATCACAACAAACACAGGACAGAACTGAGAGAGAACCAACATTTCCTCAGCTGCAGAATGAAGAGGTTTAACTGGGCCTCTACAGGTTTTTTTATTGTCTGAAAATTGCATGATATAAATTAATCTCTGTGGTTGTGTGTGTGTGTGTGTGTGTGTGTGACAGAACTTTCAGGGGAGGCAGCAGTCAGAAGAGGAAGAAATAAAAGGACCTTCACAGAGGGAATGTAGCTCCATATCCTAGAAAGAACAAGATGAGAAGTATTCTTTGACTGTATGTAATTTCTGTGATTGCAGTCAGTTGTTTGAATTGTGCAAATTAAAAATGGAAAATGTGTCTAAGTCTATAAATAATTTCTGTAAGAGATGCCATAGAGACAACCGTTAGAAAACACAATCAGAATACAGCAGGTCTAATCTTATCCAGTATAATATAAAGCTATATCATATTAGAATATGTAGAAAGTCATGGTTCACTCTTAGGGTCTATAAAACTGAATAATGTGGATCTGGCCCTGCCTCCTAAGCCTTAGCCTATGACCTCAGGTGATGAAACCTCATTTAACCTCTCTGGCTGCCCACACTGGATCCTGGGAGTTTGTATTTTTTTGTAAAACATCTTTGCAATGCAAGTTAAATTCAGCACTTATTTCCCGAGCACCTACTACATACCAGACATTGAGAGGCCCTCAGAGATAATGAGATGAACAAATAGAAGTCTTTGATTTCAAAGGTACATTAGCCACATGGGTAAGAGAGACATGGAAACAATAGAGCAGTATGAGAAGTGCTTTGACACTTAACACATATCTTATCAATCCAAAGCTTTGGTTATTTTACTTCCAAAATGTCCCACAAATTGATCCCTCTCTGCCCATTTCTCCTGCCGCCATGCTTGACAAAGCTACCACCACCTCACGGCTGTATAACATCCTAGCCAGTCTTCCCATTTCCATTTCTGTTACACTCTTGCCCATTTTCCACACTGCATCCAGCAGAACCCTATTCTCAACATATTAACACCCTCTCTCATTTTTCTAAAAAAAACATCAAAACCCTAGCATTTTCTTGAAGAGTCTATATATTCTGGCCCCTGACCATTCACCGTTCAGCCTCCACTTGTACAATTTTACACATTTTGTTTTAGACACAATCACCCAAGCTAACCATGCTTCCTGATTTTGAATATGCTGATCTTCCTGCCCAACTCTGCTCCAAACAAAACCATCATGCAAATTCATTGACCAGGACAGGTCCCCTATTATGAGGTCTCATGGTACCTTCCACCACTTCATAGCACACCCACAGTGATAATCACACATTGATCTTATGATTATTTATCAATGTCAGTGTTCTTCTCAACACAAAAGTTCATAATTTACATGAGAGAGAGACCTTGTTTGTCTACTCTTCTACCCACCCCCAAATACCATCTAGGACATAGTAGGTACACAATAAATGTTTTAGAATAAATATATTGTATTATTATGAACAAGTAGTTATGGAGCATAGACTTATATTCACCTCTAGGATGAGGAGAGCTGATAGAGGGAGTGTATTATGTCTCAATATCAGTTTTCATATATGAGTAGGACTTGAACTGGCAGAGTGGGGAAGAGGGCACTTAGGCAGAGAGTACAACATATGCAAAAATGTGGAATTATGAATGAGCATGGCATGTTTAGGGCATTGTGAAACAGGCCAACATGGGTAGGGGCAGCATGAGTTGAAAAAGAAAGGGAAAACAATGGGTAAGTAATGACCAACAGATGGAGAGTTAAGCAGATGTAAGTTCAGCATTGTGCAATAAATTATCAATAAATGAAAAAAGAAATTTTCTGAGAACCAACATGTGTTGGTTTTTCTTTTCATAGTACAATAATGTCTGTTTCTACCTTTTAAGAACTGACAGGTCATGATTTTTTTAAATAATATTTTTATGGGGACATAATTCATATACCAGAAAATGTATTCTTTCTGAACTGTAAAATACAATAGTTTTCCGTATATGCACAAGGTCGTGCAACAATCACCACTATCCAATTTTAGAATATCTTCATCCCCCAAAAAGAAACCTCACACCATTAGCAGTTACTCTTCATTTGCTCCTCTCCCCAGACCCTGACAACTAATGTACTTTCTGTCTCTATGGATTTACCTATTTTGAATATTTTATGGAAAAGGAAATTATATGATATTTTGGCTTTTTCTGTCTGGCTTCTTCCACTTAATGTTTTCAAGGTCCATCTGTGTTAGAGTATGCATCCATACTTCCTTTCTTTTATTGATGAAAAATGTTTCATTGTATTATACATTAGATTTAATTTATCCATTCAGCTATTGATAAACATTAGGGTTGTTTCTGCTTTTTTTGTATATTATAAATGATGTTATTATAAATATTTGTATACAAGTTGTGCTGTTGACGTATGTTTTCATTCCTCTTGGGCATATACCTAGGAGTTGAGTTGCTGAGTCATATGGTAACTCTATTTAACCATTTGAGCAACTACCAGACTGTCTTCCAAAGCAGTTGCAACATTTTACAACTCCACCAGCAATGTGTGAGGGCTCCAGATTTTCCACAACCTCACCACCTCTTATTTTCAGTCTTTGTATTTGGGGGAGGAGGGGATTTGTTTGTTTGTTTGTTTTTATTTACTTGTTTGTTTTGCCTAAGAATACAGTCATGTTTAATAAACAGAAATGTGGTACTGAATTATCTTTGGCTTCTGATTACAGCCATCACAATGAGAATGAAGTGAGATCACATTGTGGCTTTGATTTGCACTTTCTTAATAAATAATGATGCTAAAAATCTTTTTATGTGCATACTTGCCATTTGTATATCTTCTTTGAAGAAGTGACTATTCAAATCCTTTGTCATTTTTTGTCTTTTTATTTTTGAGTTGTAAGAGGTTTTATATATTTGGGGCACTAGTCTCTTTTCAGATATATTATTTGCAAAACTATTCTCCCATTCTGTGGGTTTTCTTTTTCACTTTCTCAATTGTGCTTTTTAAAACACTAACTTTGCTTTAAATTGCACAAAATTCAAAGTTTTTTTAAAATTTTAATGTTCAATTTATTTATTTTTTTCTTTTGTTGCTAATGCTTTTGGTGTCATATCTAAGAAACCATTGTCTAATCCAAGGTAACAAAGACTCATATCTATGTTTTCTTCTAAGCGTTGTCTCTTACATTTAGGTATTAGATGAATTTTGAGTTACTGTGTAAATCATGTGAAATAGAAGTTCAACTTTGCTTTTTTTTCTTGTGGTTATTCAGCTGTCTCAAAACTATTTGTTGAAAAGATATTTTTTTTCCTCATTGAACTGTTGTGTTACCTTGTTGAAAATCAATTTATCATAACAGTATTTTAAAAAGTGAAAATACTGGATTCTCATTTCAATTCCTTTGATGTATATGTTTATCCCTATGATGATTTTTTTAAATAGTAAGTATTAAGGATGTATTGGGGATTAAATGACATAAAATAGAGAGAACACTATATCTGAGTTAATGCTTAACTCAAAGAAATAAACACTAACTGTTTTGCAATTGCTCCTGGTATTATTACAATTTTGTTGTCAAACATAGCCTCCTTGGACTTGTAATGTTGCTAGAAGATTGCCAACTCATGGAATTTTAGACCAGAGAAAACCTGAGAATTCACACCCAGCTTTTTCATTCAAAACTAACCAAAATACAAATAAACACACACACACACACACACACACACACACACACACACACACACACACGCACGCACATCTCTAAGCCAAAGTGGTTAAATGATTTACAAAAGGTCACACAGCTTTGGAGGAATCAAGATTAGAACCCACCTACACAGATATTTCAAGTAGTGCTTTTGTCACTATATTACACTAGTTGAGTATACAAAATTTGGCATAACTTAGCCTAGCATTCATGCCATAATTGTCAAATTATTTTTACCTCTAGTTTATGAAATTAGCTCTCTTGTTAAAATAAATTTAAAAGGTAATCCTAGAATAATAAAACATTCAGTCTTTAAAAGTCCTTACTGTATTATTTTTAGAAATTAGCCTTGAGTGTTTAAAAGAGTAATAGAAAGCATTTTATATTTATATTAGCTTCCACATGGTCTCATTTTTTTTTATTATCTGGAGATAATGATAGCAATAATAAAATAAAAACAATAGTTACTTAAGTCTCTAAAATTATTATCTCTAAGGGATGAGGACAGGGCATGTGGATATCACTTATTCATAGGTCACCAGGAGTAGGAGCAGACTCAACAGCATGTAACACACAACTTCCACATCATTGTGTAAAAAATATTTTATGCCCATTTTATGGTAGAGTAAATTGAAGCTTAATGGGCTCAAGTAATTTTTAAAAATATGACACAGAAAGTAAGTGGAAAAAATTGGTAGTCAAATTTTAGCCTCTATGCTCTAAATTACAGAATTATTTTTTAATGGTGTCATTCAGTCTTAAATAAAACACTTAAAACGTAATTGCCAAATACTGTGACTGGACAAGGACAAGGCAGAATTATAATGTGTGGAACCATTGCCTTTGAAATAATACAGCAGGTGTTGAAGTTCTATGCCCTGTTCCTTCTAGAAACAGGAAAAAAATTCCCTAAAAGAAAATAGATAAGGGAGAGCCAAGTGATTTCTTTATGCAAATGTGTATATGATTTATTCTTTGTATTTCTTTAGGTGCAATGGTTCATCATAAGAGAAAGAGATTGATAATTATTTATCAAATATTTACATTTTACTTGGGAAACATATGAAATGAAATCTTCCTGGCTATCCAAGGCAAGCTTAATCTATAATCCTGTATTAAAGTTGAAGAAACTGAAATTTAGAAAGTTAGCAATTAGATGCAGAGTAAGTCATTTATCTGAATCTAAATAACATGAATAATATCAATAATGAGTATATAAAAATGAATAATAACAAAAACTCTAAACAAATGAGTATAAAGCATAAAACTACATAAGTATTACTGAGGACAATTTAAAGGTTGAGGAGATATTTTAACAAGAAGGCCTGAATTAAATGAGTAGGGGGAGGACTGAAGTCATTAGCAGACATCTCTAATAAAAAAAAAGAAAAATACATTAAAATCAAGCTCAAAAGAAAAATATATATTTAAGTTAAGAATAGGGTAGAGAGTATTTTAGAGAGAGAAAAAGGCAAATGTCAAATTTCTAGAATAAAAAATACTTGACAAATTATAAGTTACCAAATGTAAAAACCTATACATTCATACATTACATTTAGAGTAGTGTGTGGGGGGATTTTTCCACTTGTCAGGCTTTGTGTTGTATGATAGAAATAAAAGGATAAATATAGCAGATCCCTTCCACAAAATAGCTTAGTTGTAAAAATAAATGGTATGATAATGACATAAACAAGAATGCTTTGGATTCAGAGGATAGAGCAACTAAGGCATCATAAAGGAGATCATGTTTGAGTTGAGTGCTGAAGGATAGGTGGTTTGTATGGCACAGAAGTGGGAAAGTGTTTTCCAGGCAGAATCGTGCATGTAAAGAGATGAGAGAATAATGTAGCACCAGAGACACATGCTTGTTAGAAAAAGGGCAAATAATTAGGCTATGGTTAGACTGTGAATGGTTTTGTAAATCCTGATAAGAAGTGTTGACTTTACAGTCTTATCAAGGGGCAGATGTTGGTGGTGTTAGGCAGAAGAAAGATATTTAAAAGGCAATGGTTGTGGGTGTATGGGGTTTGAATTATAAAAGGTGGTAGATTGAGAAGAGAAGAAACTTTTGTAATATTCCAAGCAAGAGGAGATATGCTTCTTTATTAAGCCAATGGTGGTGAGATTAGAGAGGGAAGGACAGGTCCAAGGCATATTGGGATGCGGGAACTAGCTAAGATGACATGGAAGGTAGAAACTCTGCAGACCTCCTCTCATGACCACACCAAAATTATAATGAAATCATAGAGCGGCCATCACTGGGTGTCACTGAGGTCTGGCTGAACGAAAGTCCTACAACTGAGGACATACGTAAGAGGTCCCCTTGAAACTGGTAGCGGGGCAGAGGTATGAAATGATCTGGTCCCACAACCATGTGTGCCAGTTGAGAATCAGGAGAGTTATATTGGCTGCAGAGTCCCCTCCTCTCTCTGAGGAGTAAGGGGTTCTGGCTCCACAATGAGCTCACTAGAAAAGGGTTCCAGTGCCAGAAGTCCCTACAAACTCTGGATGTGAAAACCAGCAGATATTGTGACTGAGTGAGACAGGGGGTTGTGAGAGTCATAAGATACTCCTCTTAACAGGTCCATGCCAGACTTACTCACTCATGGACTAACTTGCTCTGAGCTCCAGCTCTGGGGCAGCTGTTCAAGGAGTGTCAGGAACATGTGGAGAGACACAGTTGTCTGGCTTCAGGGCGAGGGCTGGAGGGGCAACTTCCTCTTCAACAGAAGTGCTGGAATCATCCATTGTTCCTTAGTTGTGCTTCCCCTGCTCCTAGCCTGTGGACACAGATGGCCACCATATTTGAGTCTCCATCAACCCGGATAACACAACTCTGCCCAGGCTACTCCCTGAGACTCTGTCTCTCCCAATTTGAAGGCCCATAAAGCTGTCTCCAGGGTTTTATTTCATAAAAATGGCCTGTCTTGTCTCATGATTCAGACTTCCTTAAAATCTTTCAAAGCTCACAAAACCCAAAGAAGCAGCATCTGGCCTCAGCATGACCCATACCTCTTGCTGAGCAGCACCACAGTTGACATTAGCAGCAATTAGCCTTGGTTCCTAGGTTGGCCTCATGAGTCACCTATAAGCACATCCATGGTAGCAGCCATCTGTAGATTGCTTAATGACTTTTACCAGGTGGCCCCGGAAGTGTACAGACTGTGGCTAAACTTTTCCTGCAGCTAGGCCCCTTCCAAATGTCCCTTGGGCCAACACACCCAGTGGCCTGTTTTGACCAGCAATGAAGCCTGCTGGTCCAAGGCTGCATTTGAGGAGGACACACTTGAAAGGCAGACTAGACAGGTACCAGAGCCCTGCTAAAGTAAATTCTGCTCTGTAGGTTCAGTCCCTCACTGGCCAAACCTCACAACCAATCAGCCTGAGGGTCAATCTCCCTCATAAAAGTGCAAACCAATACTCATATACATCAGAAGGGCACACAAACCCACAAGGGACACACCTTGACCAGCTCACTCAGGTGACCAGGGAAGACTATGCCACTGGTCCCACAAAACACTTATTACATAAGCCCACTCTTCTATGACCCAGAGACTTAGGAGCCCTGACTAATACAAAGAAACAAACACAGGTAGGCAGTCAAAATGGGGGCACAAAGAAATTTGTCTCACATGAAAAAAAAGAACAAAGCACTAGTAAAAGAACTAAACAAAGTGAAGACAAGCAATCTACCAGATGCAGAGTTCAAAACATTGGTTATAAGGATGTTCAAGGAACTCAGGGGAAGAGTAGATAAACTCAGTGAGAACTTTAACAAAGAGAAAGAAAACATAAAAATTATTATAAAAAAATAATAAGGAGCCAGTCAGAAATGAAGAATACAGTATCTGACATGAATTGTTCATTAGAGGAAATCAACAGAGAGGATGAAACAGAAGATCAAATCAACTTCATGGAGAATGAGGTAGCAGAGGACACCCAATCAGACAACAACAACAACAAAATAATTCAAAAAAATGAAGATAATTTAAGAAGCCTCTGGTAAGTGTACCAACATTCTTATCATAGGAGTACCAGAAGAAGAATAGAGAGAGAGCAAGGAATTGAAAGCTATTTCAAAAAATAATGACAGAAAACTTCTCTAACCTGGTAAGGGAAATAAGCATACAACCCCAGGAAGTTCAGAGAGTTCCAAACAAGATAAACTCAAAGAGACTCACAGCAAGACACATCATAATTAAAATGTTAAAGGGTAAAGACAAAAAGATAATCTTAAAAGTAGCAAAAAAAAAAAAGCTATCAATTACCTCTGAGGTAATTGATAAGAAACTATCAGCTGATTTATTAACAGAAACTTTGAGGGCCAGAAGAGCTTGGCACAAAACATTCAGAGTGATGAAAAGGCTCTATAACCAAAATTACTTTACCCAGCAAAGCTATCATTTAAAGTCAAAGGACAAATAAAGAGCTTCCCAGACCAAAAAGAAAAAAAAAGAAAAAAAAAAAACTAATGGAGTTCATCACCATCAAGCCAATATTACAGGAAATGTTGGAAGGACTTCTTTATAAAGAAGAAAAAAATATGTATCAAAAATAGGAATAAAAAATGGCAACAACTATATATCTATCAACGAATACTTAAAATGAAAAAGAATTAAATGCTCCAATTGAAAGGAAGTGTGACTAAATGGATAAGAAAACAAGTAGGTTGTAATATATGCTGCCTATGAGACTCGCTTCAGATTAAAAGAGACACAGACTAAAAGTAAAGAGATGGGAAAAGATAATTCATGATGGACCTAGAGGGTATTATACTTAATGGAGTAAGTCATATAGAGAAAGAAAAACGCCATGTGTTGTCACATACATGTGGAATCTAAAGAACAAAATAAACAAACAAGAAAAATAGCAATACACTCATAGATACAGAGAACATTCTGAGGGTTACCAGATGGAAATGGGGTTGGTGGGTAGGTGAAAAAGGGGAAAGGGATTAAGTATAAAATGGTAGTTAAAAAATAGTCATGGAGATATAAAGTATAGCATAAAGAATATGCTTGATAATATTGTAATAACTATGTATGGTATCAGATGGGAACTAGATTTATTAGGGTGATCATGAATTATACTGATGTCTAATTACTATGTTGTATACCTGAAACTAATATTATATTGTATGCCAACTGTAATTGAAAAAATATATATGTGTATGTATGTGTATATATTTATATGTGTGTGTGTGTGTGTGTGGTGTGTGTGTGTGTGTTTGTGTGTGTGTGTGTGTGTGTGTATGAATGAATGACATATTGGGATGTTTAAGAGTAGGTGGCCATAGTAAGGGTAAATACTTCATGATAACCCAGAGCCCAAAGATACTTTTGGAAATCTGCCTCTTCTTCAAAATATTTGATTGCAATCTGATAAAATATTGTCTGTCTCACTTTCTGTATGCGTATGAATGTATATAGAGAGACAAACAATATTCTATTTATTTCTGTATCTATACTTATATGTCTATATCTATCTATCCAATCATCTAAAGTAACCACAAATTAAAATAGTTACATTTGTACACTGAACAATCTGTTCAGCTATGTGAAAGCCCTGTTGTAATCCACCATCACCAATGAAAATATAACCAACCAGATGCATGCACTACCAGCAGGGATGACAGGGTCCCTAGTGTCTGCAGAAGTGACTGAAAACACACTGTATTATTTGTAATCTTTTAACTGGACACTTGTGGGTTCTATCATTTTCTTTGAGTAATTTTAGCATTTTGGGTAAGATTGTCATACCTTTTTTTTTGTTTATCTGTATATTCATAAATACTAGTTATATGTAAATATAAATATATTTATTTATGCGCTCACCATAAATAAGTGTCTGCAAATTGAACAAAGTTCTCCTGTCAATATAGGTAGACATTTAAAGTCATTTTGAAGTGTTCTTTTCTTCAAAATGTTATCACGAACACAAGGGGAGTATCATAATTTTATTGCCAAATTCAATCAAGATTTAAATTAAAAGTATTGAACACCTCCCTTGGCAAGCAATATTTGCCAAGTAGATGGTCCTGGAAGAAAACAACTACTAAAATGGACTCCCTCCTGGCAGTGGCATGCAATGCTCTGAGAAGCCAACTGGAATGAAATGGTCTGTTCATTTTGGTAGGTCATGTAAGAAAGATGCACAAGGAGGAAACAGAATGTACAGATATACATATTGTGTTTGGGGGCATTGATAAGAAGTTAAACAAAGAGGCAGCACAATTTATTGAAAGGATTCTGCCATTTGCTAACCATGTAATTTTGGGCAATTGACTTAATCCTCCCCATGTCTCAGTTTCTTCATTTTTAAAAATGAGAATATTTGTTCTATTTATCTCATAATTCATGAGGAAACCATGAGATAATGCATGTGCAAACAATTTGAAAATAATTAAGTTACATATAAATAAGTAATACATATCATTATATATTACATATTAATGTAACAATATCATAATTGAGAATAGTAAGAACTTTTCTTTCTCTCAATTCATTGTTTGCACTTCCTTTTTTACTACCCACTCCTTTAGTCTTTCTCATTTTGAGGAAATGACAGATAACACTATGGACTTGCAGAAGATGGCAGAAAGCACTGCCTGGGGTAGAGTGGGGATGTTTGGATTAGCCTTGCAATTCCACTGAAAAAAAAAAACTCCCTTCTAGTGGGTGACACTGACCTAGCACCTGAGAAATGAGGAGGTCATGCTAAATACCTATGAAATATCTCTTAATTCAGGACCTCTCAAGTTATCAGATGAAAAATAACATGAATGAAACTGAGGGTTCTGAATTGGGATCTGTCTTTGGGCATTATAGCTGAAATGTACTAAATTACCCTCCTCTAACCCAACTGCCCCCTGCCTCCCAGAGCTATGTCTACCTTACAACCAGGGAGACTCTTGTGTCTAGAGAAAGATAATTTCAGATAGCCTAATACATCCAGCTAAAGCAGATATTTTTTGAGAATATTTTGGAAGGTGCACTGAAGTTGTTACTTTATAAAAGTAAAAAAAATAAATAAGTATTGACATTTTTAAGCTCTGAACTATTTTTTAACAAGCTAAAAAATACTGAAAAACAGGTAATATAGTTTTCTCAAGAGGATGTAGCATAGTTAGAATGTATACTATGTTTTTCCCAGTGTGTATTAGGGTAAAAAATGTGCAGTGAAATTTCAGGGCAACTTCTAATGCAGATACAATCCAAAATATGGCAGATTCATAAGCTAGAAAATTTTTATTTATTTGCTAATGTGGATTCTCTTAGGAACTCAAATGTTCTACAAGTTACTTCTGGCTTCTCCTTGAAAAGACTTACCTCTAAGGTCTCAATAGCATAAAACTCTAGGCTGCATAGTCATCTGAATCAAGCAGGAGCCATAATTTTCCTTTGCCACTAACTCAGGGTGGTTTGAAATTTACTAGCACTCTACCTGTATGGTAATTAATAATTTATAATTAAACTGGCAGCTTGAATAAATCAGTATACCGTAAGCGTGGAGCTTCCTTTCTCTGTTGTTTTCCCTTTATTTTAAGAATCTAAAAGAAAATTGGGAAGAAAGGTTTAGATATCTGAAAACCTGTATTAAAAGCTTTGCTCCCTTAGTTTTTGGATTTATTCAACCTGTTCTTTAGATCTTTCTTTCAAAGAAGAATTAAGCATGTGCCCTTGTCAGCCTTGCACCAGACACCAAGGAAATAGATTTTAATGTGCTTCCATCCTTATTCTCAAGCATATCATTCCCTAGGTAAAGAGACAAGTATAAAACAATCACTTGTAATACAACATGCTCAAGTGCCTCTCACAGGGGGGTTTAGACAAGATACAGTGGGAAAGGAGGAGTGAGTCTCTTTTCAGGATTTGGGAAGAGGTTAGAAAAACTGTAGAGGGGAGGTGACCTTTGAGGTCACTTCAAAGATGAGTCATACCTTTTCAGGTAGACAATGAAGAGAAAACAAGGAAAAGCAAAGCTGTGGAAATGCATATGTTTTTGCTATGATCCAGGGAGACCAGAGTCCAGTGATTGCAATATGCTGTGCTAGTAAGGCCTGTGCCTGGAGATGAGGCTTGTCAGTGTCTTGGAGTTTAGGCTGCAGATTTTAGGTAGCCTGGTGGGCCATCATGAGCTAAAAGAGTAAGGAGGAGAACAGTTTGATTAGGTTATTATCTACAATGATCCTTCTGGCCACCTGGAGAGGATAGTATAAAGGAATCCCAAAATGGAAAGAGACTAGGTAGGAGGTTTCAGGTGGGAGACTATTGCCATTGTTCATTGGCAACTGTTGAGATCAATCTTGATGGAAAGTAGAAATAGAGAGGGAATCAGGGTATTTTTCAATGCTGATTTTCAAACTGAACTGAGAATGAGGCCTGGAGGTAGGACAAGGTAGAAAGCAAGATCAGAGATCATGTCAGACTTTGCAATGCTGAAGGTAAATGGACATGGACATGGTCCATGAGAGGACAATAGTTATTGTAAAAGATGTTTGTTATTGTTGTCATCTTTCTCATTATTTTTATCTTAGTAGCTAACATATTTTGAGTGTTTCTTTTATACCAGGAGCACTACTAAGCCACTGTTTTATTACACTTCATAACACAATGAATTTAGCTACTGCTATCATCTGTATTTCATAGGTGAGGAAAACAAAGCTGGAAGAGGTGAAGACAGTTTACCTTGCCCCAGATCATTCAGCAGGTGAGGAGTTGAGCTCCAGAGCCCTGCTCTTAACCACTGAAATATGATGTCATTAAAACTATGTTTTATAATATAATCTTATATTATAGTAGCAGGATGGACTAGGGAGAAAAGCAACTAACTCTGATTGAGCAAGTCAGAGAAAATGTTGCTGAGTTTTAATGAATATGTTTTAAGGGAAAAGCAGAAATTTTCAGGTGAAGAAATGTGAAGAAAAAGAATTGCAGGATGAAATAATCTGTGCAAGGTTAAATATTTGAAGAGGTCTGGAATGCTCAGGAAATGGTAACTAAGTGTAGTTAACTTCACTTGGGGGAAAAGGGGCTTAACTGAGGGCTACTCATGGCTATTTGCTTAAGACAGCAACTACACTAAAAGGAATGCATGTAGATAAATAGGAACTCTTAGAAAAATTGTGTAACTGGTTTTCTTCAGTTTTGCCTTTTAAACAACAAGCATTTAGTTCCTGTGCTTCATCTCCACACCATATACATACCTGCCTCCTGCTACAAGACATAAATACACTAGAAATGTTGCATAAGTGGCCACATCCTTGTCAAATCAAGAATTTTGAAAATTGTTATTGAGAAAATATTGTTCATAAAATCTTGCCATAGGAATATTCAAAGGCTAACGCCTTTTTTTAGTGCAAGTAATTATTTGCATGTATTTATTTTCTCCTCTGTTTCTTTACAGTTCCTCCCCAGATCATGAATATCTCTTCAGATATCACTGTGAATGAGGGAAGCAGTGTGACTTTGCTGTGTCTTGCTATTGGCAGACCAGAACCAACTGTGACATGGAGACACCTGTCTGTCAAGGGTAAGGCATTTACCTGTAGGGCATCTTTAGAGTTAGTATATTGAAAATTTAATTTTAATGTACAACACAACTTCAGGAATCAGAAAACAATGTTGTATTATGACACAGTAATGTAAGCAAAGACCACATACATCAGTCAATGAGTATTATGTTCCAAAAAATATTTATAGAAAAAATTACTGAATTGTTTTTTCAGGTCTTTTTATGACCTCAGTATACTTTTAATTTTCCAACTGTAAATAACAGGGGTACCATAAGAATAACTTTTAACAAAGATGATAATTTCTTAAGGTGGAGATGTGTGAGTTAGTTGGTGGTTTATCTTTTCTTGAAGTAGAGTGCTTGAACACTAGAATATCCATTGAAAATGTTGGTGTTGTTATATATCCTGGGAAAAAGAAATATCCTTGCTCAGTACTTTTAGGACATTTACCCAGAGCCACATGTGTTTGACCTGTACATAAATAATTCATCTTGAGTAGAATAAGGATAGTAAAAATGACAGCATGCACCTGGGCATGCCTCTGCCGGGCCCCAAATGATTGTCATTAAAACATTAGCTATAATCATCTCCAACTTAATAGGAAGGGAAATAAAACAAAACAAAACAAAAGGCCTTATTCCTTTGGAAATAAAAGATTCCAAGTTGAAATTGAAGAGATGGGTACAGAGCCACTTGATATGTACACTTTTACTAGAAAACATGATTAATTCAAGAAATTATACAATAAACAAGTGCTCCCTTAAGGCATTAGAAAATCCAAACGTGAAACCCAGTGAAGAGGAAAATGGATGGACTATGCCTGTGTATGATGTAAAAATAATGTAGATCTAGAGAAAACAGAAATAAATTTTAGCAACCTTGAGATAGACAAAGATTTGCTAGGACACAGGAAGCTCTAAGTATAACAGAAACAAAAATTGATAAATTTAACTTTGTATTTTTACAGCTGCCATAACTAAGTACCATAAGCTGCATGAGTTAAACAGAAATGAATTTTCTTATAGTCCTGGAGGCTAGATGTCCATGACAAAAGTATAGGCACTGTTGGTTCTTTCTAAGTGCCATGAGGAAGCATCTGTTCAATGCCTCCTACTGGCTTCCAGTGGTTTACTGGAAATTTTTGGTGTTTTGGGGTATATAGATACATCACACCAATATCTGTCTCATCTTCACATAGCCTCCTCCCTGTGTGCATCTTTCTATCATTTATTTTCTTTTTATAGGGACACCAAATATATTGGATTTGGGCTTGCACTTATGATCTCACCTTAACTTGAGTACCTCTCTTAAGACCCTATTTCCAAATAAGGTCACATTCTGAGACACCAGAAGTTAGGGCTTCAAAGTATTTTTTTTTGGAGGAGGACCCATAACAGGCTTCATCAAAATTAAAAACATAATTAAAAATAAATGAAAAGACAGCCACAGACTGGAAGAAAATATTTGCCTTACTTATTTCTGACAAAAATTAATATCTGGGCTATATGAAAAAAATTTACAGCATAATTCTAACAATACCTTTTGAAAATAAAATATTTAAACAATTCACAATAGAAGATATGTGAGTGGAAAATAGGCACATAAAATATCTTTGACATCTTTATTATAGAAATGAAAATCAAAATGTAATGAGCTATCTCTATACCACTGCAAGAATGCCAAAAATGAAAAAGACTGACAATATCAAGTGTTGATGAGGATGTGGAGTAACTGAAACTCTTATACATTAACTGTGAGATTGTAAAATAGTATAAGACCTATGGGGAAAAGTTTAGCGTTTCTTGATAAAATTAAACAAAACTTGCATATGAGCCAGCAATTCCACTCCTTGGTATTTAACAAAGATAAATGAAAACTATTGTACATAAATAAATATTGTACAGAAATGTTTATATAGCAGCTTTGTTTACAATACCTTCAAACTGGAAATAACCTAAATAACAATCAACAGATAAATAGAAAATATTGAAATATTCTTACAGGTGATTTCTCAGCATTTAAAAGGAATTAACCATTGATACATGGATGATTAGATCTCAAAAATACTGTGTGAGGCAAAAGAAGTGAGATAAAAAAAAATTTATTTATATGAAGTCCTAGAATAGGGGAAACTAACCTATAATGACTACAATTGAGTCAGTAGTTACCTTCGGTAGGGTTTTTTATTTGTTTGTTTGTTTGTTTGTTTGTTTTAATTAGCTGCAAAGTGGCACAGAGAATTTTGGAGGGTGATAAAAATGTTTTATATTTTAAATAAGTTAGTGGTGGCATTGATGTTTGTTAGTCAAAACTAATCTAACTATACAATAAAAATAAGTGCATTTTTATGTTAATGAAATATCAATAAAAATTGATAAATATAAATATGGAATGTTGCAAATAATAACCTGAAATTTCCCCCATAATTTTGAACAAAATTATGTTAGCAGCACTTACCAATGAGTGAGTGGATTTGTTACTAAGAATATTGTTTAACCTTTTACTATTTTATTTTCTCCATGTAAATTGAGAATACACATTTCAGCTTCTACCTTGTTATAGGGTAAGATAATGCTTATTTGGTGGCTTAACAAGCCACCAAACATTCTTTGTATAAAGACCACATATATTAAACCCAAATGTCAATATTATAAAGTATTATAAAGAATTTTAAAGTATAAGTAAGGGACATGACAAAGCTCAACTTTAACGTAAACACAGGAATAGTATGTGTTCCGAAAGACATAAGTGCCATGGAAATTTTGCTTAAAGTCAGGGAGAATTTTGGATTTACATTATATACAAAAATATGTCTAACCTTTAGACCAATTTGTTCATATTTGTAAGTCTTTATAAATGTTAAGATCCCAGAATGCATTTATTTCATCCTAAATACATAGTTTTTTAAGCCTAGAAATCTTTTGAAAAGCATTTTGACATGGTATGTTTTAAACAATTTTTTTATAATGATACACTGGTAAGATTTTCCTCTTTAAATAAAGGAGATTCATCCCTTATGTCACCTTTCATATAATGTAATAGCTGCAATTCAGTTTCAAAAAAAGCTTGAAAAATTCTAAATTTAAATTATCCCTCTCCACTTTAAATCTCTCAGGCTGTGCTCTACTTTCAAGTTGCCTTTTGTTTTTTTCATAGCTATATTCTTCACTTTGCTGTCTTTTCCCCCCTTTTCTCTTCACCCTTCCACCCCCAATGACATTTAAGCATTTAAACTCAAAGCACTGTTTCTCAAGTTTGAAAATTATTGGAACCTGGAAGGTTTATAAGTTTAAAAGCTTCATCTGTGAGTGACTACCAATATTTATTTTAGAAGACTGCTTCTTCTCACTCGAAGTCTAGGAGACTTTGGTAAATTGTTTAAAGGTTTAAAAGAGCATCCAATAAAATTTGAACATTAAACAGCATTTTTACAATAATCTACTGGTTAGTTCAGCATGCATGGATAAGAAATACAGGTTGCAATGACATTTCCTTTTAAATTCGAATAGGATTACATTGGAGAACTTAGCTCACTGAACAGCTGTGTTCCCAAAATGCTAATGAAATATTGAAATCTGTTATTTAAATTTGGGGATCTATATAACAGAAATGAATAAACAAACTTTTATTAAAAATATTTTAATGATCAAATAATTAAAGATTAAGAATAATGGTAATGCATATGATTTAAAAAGACAGACCAAGCGTATGCTGCCAATCCCTAGAAATTATAGAAAAAAGGTAAAGACTAATAAATTAAATGAACCCACTATTATGTTAGAGAATCATAATGGTAAGCTTTGGTGGATCAGAAACTGTGAGGAATCTCTGAAATGTAAAAGGTAAATAGATGAAATAAAGGGGAGAAATACAGCTTGAAATACAAGAATATGATCAATGCCTAAAACGATAGTTGAGAAAGGAAAGATTTTAGGTCATAGTGCACTGATAAATGTTTAAAATTTATTGGAGCTGAGGAGATGTAAAGAAGGGGTGACCTGACAGTATTTGCCAATTACTATGGTGTAAATATTTCCATCATTGCCACTTTCTTGGGAGCCTCTTTGAAGTAACTTTGCTTTTTTCAGCTCATTTTCACTTAAAAACAAGCTCACTAACTAAAAACAAGCCCTTATTATGAAGGTAGGGTGAAAGTTTTTCAAAAATCTTAAAGATTCCAAATATAGATCTAAAGACTGCTGAGCATTTTCTATCTCCAGACTGATTATGCAGCTGGAGATCTTCTGACCTCCAGTTTCCTTTGCAGTGTTGCCAAATGTGCTAGGATTCCCAGAAACTAGGCATTCCCAGAGGATATCTGCTTCACTTCTAAGGAAAGTAGCAGCTTTTTACAAGATTATTATTATTAAGTATTGTAAACATCTCAAAGAAAAGTGTTATGTAAACTTACATTCATGGAGTTTGCAATTGACATGCAAACCATTGAGCATTTGACTGTATTTATTCTTTAGCTTTAAATATAAAAAAGTTATGTTTAATTTATTTTCAGTAGCTGATAATGTCTTTTTTTAAAAAAACATAATTATATAGATTTGATAGAGAACATGGCACTTGTTTAATATTCTTTACACATACAAAATATGTTCTGAATAACCTACAGTTTAGTAACTAGGAAAATGATGGAATCACAGGCCACTGCCTCAAAGCAGGCAGTCCAAGTGCATTGGCAAGAGGCCAATGTGTTTGGTATAGAGATGTGAAAAAAGAATTATTTTCTTTTCCCTTACTGCAGGACAGAAGAAGACCAACAAGTGTAAAAACACAAATAATGTAAAAACAAAGTTGCAAAGATAGGCATGGCAAAGGAATAGGCTGTTGTATTCTAAGGAGGGTTGTCATTCCTTCTTACGATGCCACAGTAATCTGCTATAATTCCATACACACCTGACCCCATTTTCAATGACATATTTGGAAAGGCCAGATGTTTGGGGAAAATAATAAAGTATTTTTTGTTTACTCTCCATGGAGATTTTAAGATGGCAGCTATTCACCTTTGAGTGAGTTGCTCCTACAATCTACTCATATACCTCAAGGAGCAAGTAAATGAGTTATTTCACAGAAGTGAATTTTCTAAAAAATCCAAGTTGACTACTTTATGCATTGACTTGATTCATTTTCAATAGAAGTATTTTTAAAATGTATTATATTCTCCTCTGTTTTTGTGAGTATGGTGAATGCCACTTAACCTCAACTTTATAATGTAACACTAACATTATACATATTAATTGTTTGTGTCTCAGCATTTAGGAACTGGGATAACCAGGAATATGAACCTAAAATAGTATTTCAATTCTTGTTCTGTTTTTTTTTATAGTTCCTCTATTTCTTCTTCCTTCTCTTCAACCAAACTATTGACAATTCTTTCTAAAGTCAGTGTACCTGCCTTTTAGCAGCCACATTTCTTCAGATTATTTACTTCTTATTTGTCATGAGCAAGAATCCACATAACTAATTTGATTAGTCTTGAGTAAGAACCTAATGGTGGGAGAGAACTTTTTAAAGGAAAGATCATGGTATTTTATAAATGTGATAAATGGCACCGATGATAGCTGTTTTAAGAAAAATAATATATGACTTTGTTCTAGATATATGAGGTTTCTAGATAAGTGAAAGGTAAGATAACATAGCTTATACTTGCAAATTCATTATCAATGAATCTGATCTAAATGAGCAGGTCTTTCTATCTTCTATTCACTCTGTTCAAAGTTTAAGGTTACAAAATATACTGGTGTAAGACTTTTTCTACTACATCTCTTATTTTCGTGCTAAAAATTTTGAGAAGAAAGACTTTAAAAAATTGCAAAATTCTTAACATTCCAAATAAAAGAATCACTGGCCTAAACTCATGGGTAGGTATCAGTTTTCTCTGGCTGGTAGCACTAGTTCATAAATAAATGTGGACTTTAGATTCTTATGGATACGAGATTGAAATCTGGTCCTAGCAGTTAACAATCTGAATAACTTGAGGAAATCACTTCATCTCCCTGATCCTCATCCTCCTAGATAGCAAAATGGGACTATTTATGCCAATTTTATAAGGTTACTTTTAAGATGAAAAGAGAAAATAAATGGAAGGCACGTAATAGTGCCCGACACATATAACATGTCCAACAGTTATATATAAATTGTTGTTGTGTCATATTTTTAAATTTCTTCTCAGAATCCTTATAGCTTACAATAAGCCTGAAACTGGTTATAATAGTACTATGATGAGTGTTTCCTGTGTGTCAAGTCCTGTTTTGCACTTTATATGTTTTAACTTATTTAATGCCCCCAGAAGGCCTGAGAGAAAAGTACTAAAGCTTTCTATTATGGCTTTTAAATTATTATGCCTATTATTATGCCTATTCCTACTTCTGCCTTTGTCTTTTACTTCTTGACAGTCTTGGGTCATTCATTAGTGATTCAATGTCTCTCTCGTCCACCTAAAAATTTGGAATGACAAAAGTAGTTTTGTTTGTAATAGCAAAGTTTGGAAACAACCCAAAATATCCTTCAATGAATGACTGGCTAAACAAACTGATGCATCCATATCATGAAATGCTTTTCAGCAAGAAAAAGGAATGAACTATTAAAACACTCAAAACTTGGTTGGACCGTAGGTCATTACACTGAATGAAAGTCAGTCTCAAAAAGTTGCATATTATGTGATTACAGTTTTATAACTTTCTCATAATGGCAAATGATAAAGATGCACAACAGATCAGTGGTTGCTGAGAGGTGAGGCAAGAAAGAGAAAAGGTCAGCAAGAGGGAGTCACTTTGCAGTGATGTAATAATTTTCTATCTTGATTTTTTTGTAGTTCTATGAATCTATATGTGTGATGAAATGTCATATAATTATACATGAAAAACAAAAACTGAGTGCATGCAAAAACTGGTAAAATCAGTTAAGCTCTATAAAATAATTACATTGTGCTCACATCAATTACTTGGTTTTGATAATTTACTTTAGTTTTATAAGATATTACCATTGAGGGAGCTGGTGATGAGTACTTGGGGCCTCTCTTGCAACTTATTGTGAATCAATAATTATTTCAAAATATAATTAAAAATACAAAAATAATGAGTAAAATGGACCTGTAGTATTTTACATATAACATGCGTATATAGGAATTTATTATTAATAGAATATTTTCACATGTGTTATCTCAAGTGAGTTTACAGAAACTTTCTAAAATAGGTCAGAGAAAGAATAGTCTGCCTATTTCACAAGTAAAGACACAGACTTGGAAAGATTAAGTAATGGTGAATGACTCACAGCTAACTAAAGTGGTGGAGCTAGGAAAGGAACTTACTTCCTGTTTTCAAGTCTAGAGCTTTTCACACTGAACAAAGATGGCTTTCATGGCTTGAAGTTGAGACAAGTACAATATAAAATAATATATTTTATCAAATTCTGCTTTTTAGCTGGGGCACCCCAGGGTGCTCACTAGCTTTGAGAATCACCTGTGCTTTTATATTTCTCTCACTAACTCCACCCTACCCTCCTGTGTCCAGGTACTTTCTAGCTACCATTCAGAAATGTTCTAAAAAGCACAGTCTCCAAATGAAAACCACATTTATGCCATTGTCTGCTGTAGGTCCCTGTTGTTTCTCTGCTTCAATTAAAATAAACCCGCTGAGACCTCCCAACCTCATTTCTCTTCTAAGCCATCTCAGGTACACGTTTCCTGCCACTAATAAGAATTGCCCATTAGTTGATCTGCTGCATCATCCAGTCATGACTACTACTTCTTTGTCTCTCTCCAAGGCAGCCGGGATCCTTGTTTCTAATCTGAAATCGTGTTTAGAGGCTAATTAATCCCCAGAGTGTGAGAAAGAGGTGTCTAAGATGAGAAATCAAGGTTATACATATCTTGCTCAGTGGAACAGTTATAGGCAAACAAGCTGTTCCTCTCACATTTTTGCAAAGCAAATTTATGTTCACTAACTTTGGTTCTTGTTGTAAATGAGAAGTGTATGAAGGTCTAGCAATGTGTTTTTCACCATATGGGTACCCATATGTTTCCCCCCTTTGCTTGAGTACATTTTTGCTTTGGCATGCACATATGCCTGTATTTTTGCAACTTAACAATATTAAAACTAATTCTATTTATGCTCCTATTGGGTAAGTTGATTGAGTCATAAATTCCCGAGAATCTCTTCCTTGGGAGACTGAAGTTCTTTTATATGAGCAAGAGGAGGGCAGAGTGAGCTATCCTGGCAGACAGATACAGGCAGACAGAATCTTTGTGTAGTTGCTATAGTTGAGATCCATGATCCTGGCTCCAAAGTGGGGACTCTACCCTGGAACACTAGATATACGGGTTCATAATGCCTTGATAGCATCCCTCTCTCTTCCTTTCTAAGAGGGAAAGCTCTCACTAAAAATTAGATAATACCCTAACATTCTCTTCCTAAGGATCAGAGTGAAATAACTCACCCTAAAGCAAACAATTATATCTGGACATGTGGTTCTTGATATGTGACTATACCAAATGCTACTTCACACTTCTCACACTAAGAAACTATGTACAGCAGAAATGGGGCATCTGGAAACTGGGCTTTCATTGAACTAGTGCTTAGCTTATGCACTGGGCTTTTAAGATTATAAAAATAAGAATGGGCATTAACATGTATCATACAAAGTAAAAAATCCAGCTAGCTCAAATGTGAAATTGGAATTGGACATGCTGCCTGTTATCTGTTGTAAGGCCATCTCTAATATTTATCTCTTTCGCATTCATTTATTCATTCATTTGAGACATTAAGAATTTTACTTGCCTCATAGCAACAATAGCTTATAAAATAGACATGACTTCTGTCCTTATGGAGCTTATAGTCTAGTCAGGGAGAGAGTGATTAATCAGATTACTAAGAATATGTAATTTCAAAATGTAGTGACTGCTATGACAGGCAACAGGGAAGTGCAAAGTGGTCTTTCCTGTGATAGTGATGCCTGAGCAACATATGAAGATAGACAGAAACTTAACTAGGGGCAGGGATAAGAATATGTGTTAGAGATGGGCAATGTGGAAACCACCCAAGCCAGGCCAGAGAAAATAGCATGTGCTAGTGTCCTGAGGTAAGAGGGAACACAGTGCTTCAAAAAGCAAGAGAACTGTCTCTTGAATGTGTAGAAATCAGGAGAGACAAAGGGCTGAGATGGGGTATTCAGGAGCCAGATCACACAGAGCCCTTTAAAAAAGTCAGTCTTTATTCTAAGAGTACTGGAAACTACAAAGAAAGTTGAAAGTTAGAGAGCTTGAAAATCAGATGTTGATGTGTCATGAACATTTCATTTCCGATCTACTCTTTCTCTGTGTAAATCTGGCAAATCACTAAATGTCTACCTCAATTTCCCCACCTATAAACCAGAAAAGAGTTACTAATAATATGATCCCTTTATGGAGATAAAGAGTATGGAATTTGACAGTGTGTATTACAAATACTTTTTAGATTATAATATAAGAATGAATATTAGCATGTATCATAGCAAGTAAAAAGTCCATCTAACTCAAAAGCAAAATTAGAATTGAAAAGGCATCCAATGCTGCCTGCTGTCTGCTGTAAAACCTTCTCTATGCAATTGCTATATCAAATTATTCTATTGAAATCAGTTAGGCACTGATAAAATTGAAACCAGCTTTATAAATATGATAGATATGATTGGCCTCAACAGTTCTCATGGTGACTTTTGCTGCTGAACAAAAATCATAGGCTTCAATAAAAAAAAAAAAAAAGCAGCTTGAATCTACATGAACATACCACAGTTACCTCTGGAGATAATATACTTTAATTTAGACACTGAGCTCTTTCATCTGGACAGATGTTGAAGGAGAAGTTGGTTTTCCCCATACCTTCTGGATGAGCACCCTTGATAGTAGATTTTAAAAAATCATAGCCAGCTTTGCGCACCTGCAGTCCATCTCTTTCTAACGAACCTCTATATCCCTAGGACAAAAGTTTCTACAAATTCCCTTTTCTTGCTGAAGCTATTTTAAATTAGATTGCTGTCACTTACAGTCAAAGTCGTTATGATTAAATTTTCCATGTGATGTATAATGTAGTATGTAACTGAGGTGAACAGAGCATAATTTTTGCTCTACACCTAGAGTGGACTGGGGGAGACATATGTGGACAAAGCATTGCCATTGTGTGTTTGGGGCCACCTCTTTTATTTACAAATAAGACAGGAAGGAGGCAGACTGAGATCCAGATTAGCCTTTCAAGATTGTCTCTATCATGGATTGGAGAAGACCTTAGGAGTTGCCTAAGGAGCTCAGGAGGTGGGGAGATTGCTAACGGGATTCTATATCAAATTCAGCTAGGATCAGGCCAAGACAGACACATGGATTCTAGCTCTGAGTTAGGCAGAAATTCACACCAGGAGATCATCACCACCTCTGTACATTCAAGTGTGTAATATTTATTCAGGTAATCATAGGGTGTTTTAAGGGTGCCTATCACAGTAGAGGCATTGAGGATACAATGAGTGACATAAATCCAGCCTATGTTCTCCTGAGCTTTCCTGCTCTGAAGGCAAACATGTGGTTTGTCTTAATTGACTCACTAATTCATAAACTTTTTCTTGCTATGGTGTGTTCTGCCTTGGCCAGAGATAACCTCTCTCCACTCCTTGTATTTAGGCTATTTGATACTAGGTGTTGGGTTTATACATTTGTGATATTCTTTAGCACCTAGCACAAAGAATGCCTTGCACTTCATAGTTGATCAAAAGGTAACTATTGAATGAATGCATGCTTATTTATCAATCCTATACATATTTTATAGAAGCCAGAGAAAACAAAAGATGACAATAGGGATCTGACTAGGCTAGTCCCCAGATGTAGGAAGCACTATTTATGTGACAAAGGAGAATTTTGATACAAAGAATGAAGGCCGTTTATGGAAGGCATTTAAGTTTGACCTGTATTCGGAGGTTGCAGGAGCTTGCTGTCTTCTCCCTCAAGTGATTTTTTTCCTTTTCCTCCATCATCTATTCTAGTCCATTCTTGTCTAAAATTCTATTGCTGTACTGGCTACAAGGTAGTCTTACTGCTGAGGTTTTATTTATATCACATTTTAACCCAGTAGTGAGGATCGCACCAGCTTAGGTCTCCTGATGGTGGTAATCTGTGATCAGAAAGTTCTTCAATTCCTGACCAGTCATGTCCTTGAGGAAAACCTATGACTGTGCTGGAAAATTCACTAACTTAATAACCAAGTGTTGGGATGACTTGTCTTAACACATACAGTTCAATCTGGACAAACTGAATAAGTGATTTTCACATCTTACAATAATGAATTTGTCTGACACCACAATTTTGTCTCTGTCTTTTTAGGCTCTTTTCTTTCTGTCTTTTTCCTCAGAGCTGGGTCATAGCTCTAACGTGACAGACAGAAATATGACTAGAAATGGTGGTAGTTTGTGTGTGAGAGGGGGATTATTTCCTCACCAATTTAAAGGTAGAGACCATGTTGAATTAGCTATTCTCTTCATGTGAGATTCAGAGGAGGGAGGAAAAGAAGGAAACAGGCAGTTGCTTAGAGGATTTTAATTGGAGTGGTGGCCCTCCAATTTTATGAATGTTCCCACTTCTGAGAGGAAACTCCGCTGGATGTAAGTAGGAAGGATCAAGGGGAACTTATCTCATTAAGCAAAAATAGTTGATGGTCCATTTGAATCTGGGCTTCACAGCTGGAAGGCTGTGATTGACTCACACACAAACAAGAACTGGAGTGGAGTTAGGAGATGAGGAAATTTGATCTCCAGTGGAACAAGGGAAGCATAGCCCAAGGGATCCCCACTTCATTTCCCTCCCTCAAAGCCTCATTATTCAAGGAGGCAATCACTGACGTCCCTTTTGCCTTTTATTTTTGTTTTTCCTTTTTTCCGCCTTTGCCTTATTTTTCTCTTATACTATCAACAGTTACTCCACTCTACAATCACTTACTGATGAGAGTAACCCCCTGGGGTGCTGGAAATAGTTTGTTTTTAATGATACTCTGGATGATTTTGCTCCTAAGAGAAATGTTAGTAGGGAACTGATATAACCAAGAACTCTGTTTTCCTAGGTCTCTTCTTTCCCCACAAGCTTTACTCAGCTCACCTCCGCTCTTCACATCATTGCCATACATAAACACTTTCATCTAAGGCCTCTCTAGGGCCTCCTCCTGCTTCACTGAGCCTGTGCTTATTTGTCCCTGCACAATTGGAACCGGATGCAGTAATTACATCTGCAGTGAAAGGGTTTGTCTCCCTTATGGGCAGTAAGGATGTTGCCAGCAGTGCTAATGAAGAAATGAGCCTTTTTTTAGTGTCATGGGCTGCAGGGAGCTCTGGATCATCACAGGGCAAGATATCTGGAGCTTTGTATTCCTAGGCCAGGCTGTAACCAGACCCACTTCTTATACTCTCCCCTCCCAAAAATCCTTCTATTTTTGCTCCTGACTCATCTCCCAACTTCCCACAACACTTTAGATATTTTTTCAGCAACAGTTTGTGTCCCAGAGGGTGTGAAAGCAGTTAGAGCAAAGGCAGTTTGGCCATAACACTTTGAATCATAGTCTAAGAATCTCCTGTATGCCTAGCATCTCTTGTGCCTAAGGTGTAATATACCTAGAAGCCTCGGGTGTTGCCTCTAGCTGAAATTCCACTCCTGAGAGCCCAAGACCTCCAGTTTCTAGCAGCTTTTTGCAAAGAGGACAAAAAGACAGCATCTGTGCTGAGGTATTGCTCTGGCCTGCATATCCCTGTCTCGTGCTGTAGCTGCCTCACATCACGTGGCCCATGTACTCACACCTCACCTGCTGGACTCCCTGAATTTTTAATGATTATTTGCATGCTTTGACTACAAGTTTCAGTCTAATGTCATTGTCATCATTGTCATCTTTGTTATTATCAAAATCATACCGTAAATGTATTGACATGCCACTTTTACTTAATTTCATTTAGCCATCTCGAAGGTCTGTCAAATGCAGACAGAAGAATAGAGTAGAGTAGAAAAGAATAGAGTAGAGTAGAGTGGAGTGGAGTGGAGTGAAGTAGAGTAGAGTAGAGTAGAGTAGAGTAGAGTAGAGTAGAGTAGAGAGTAGAGTAGAGTAGAGTAGAGTAGAGTAGAGTAGAGCAGAGTAGAATAGAATAGAATAGAATAGAATAGAATAGAATAGAATAGAATAGAATAGAATAGAATAGAATAGAATAGAATAGAATAGAATAGAATAGAATAGAAACAGATACCTATACTGGTTAAACTGATTACAGCTAAAACAACATTCTTCCAATTATTTATTCATCTAATCATTCAATCATTCAAGAAAGAATTGGTGAGTACCTATTATATAGCAGATACTGTGTTTGATACTGTGGTTAGAAAGATAAATAATATTATACCTTTTCTCAAGGAACTCCCATTTAATGAAAGACACAGGTATAGTAACATGTAAGTATAGCACAATGTAGTAGTGGCATTACTGAAATATTCAAAGCATTGTGCATTTGCAAGAGAGAATATGTAACTCCAACTGGGAAATATGGGTGAATCAAGGATGGCTTCCTGAAGGAAGAGACTATTAAAATGGCTCTTAAAAATTGCTTAAGAGTTCATCAAAGGAAGGGGAATCTTATGAATGAGGTGGAAGGGAAGAGGAATATCCCAGATAGTGGAGACAGACATGGGAATGAAAGACAGGGAAATGAGAAGCAACATGGTATAGAAGCAGTTTAGTGTTGCTGGAGCATGCAGCATGAAATTGTTGTGACCTAAATAAAATTTTTGGACCATATGTAGCTAGTGCAACTATAACATTGCAGTACAAGGAAGCAAGTTTAATTATACTGAGAGAAAAGAAATGTGTTTTAATGTAAGCTAAATCTTTACAACAATGTTTCAAAGTGACCTAAACGTGTGTTACATAACTGATAGTAAAATAGTTGAATTATACTTTTTTACCAATCTTTTCTTTATATTTCAACTCTTGAAAACTCTAGGTGATCCACATATCTATTTTCTCACCTAAACTATGTATCTGATCTCTTCTTTCAATAGTAACACTCTTAGCTTTCTAAGGTAAATCAGTTTAGCTTCTTAACGTTTTTATCTGCAGCTTTATACATTATCTTGATCAACATAAAGCCTAAGAACTAAAAAAAATCCATACTTTGTTATACATATTTTTATTCCCATGAAACAGATCTTAGCTGTGGTTTACATAGAAAATTGGAAACAAATCATGAACTGCTAAATAGTGAATACAAGATAAGACATGGGCCTTTTATAATATCGATTTTGGGGTTGTTATATGTAAAATAAAATGTACCCACTTTAAGTACATTCTGGTTAGTTTTTTCTTCCAGTTTTATTGACATATGATTGAAATACAATACTGTATAAGTTTTAAGGTGTACCACATTATGACTTAATATGCTTATGGGGCAAAATGATCACCACGATAAGTTTAGTTAATATCCATGACCTCATATAGTTACAGAAAATTCTGTTTTTTGTTTTTTTTGTTTTTATAAACTTTTAGGATCTACCCTTGTAGCAACTTTCAAATATACCATACCACAGTCTTGGCCATAGTCATCACATCCCTGCACTATATCACTAGTACTTATTTATCATTTATCTTATAACAGGTAGTTTGTACCCTTGACCACCCTTCTCCAATTTTCCCACCCCTTAAACCCTGCCTCTGGCAACCACAAATCTTATCTCTATCAGTTTTTTTTTCTATTTTACATGTGAGATCATACAGTATTTGTTTTTCTCTGTCTAATTTTACTTAGCATGATGGCCTCAAAATCCATCCATGGTTGGTAGGTTTTGACAAATTTATACATCTTTAAAACCACTGCCCTAATTAAGGTATAACACATTAACATATTATTGTCATTTCAACAATTTTTTTTTTGTTTTCATACCCATAACCTTTATTCTCACTCCTGACTTGAGACACTGATTCGTTTTCTGCTACTATATATTAGATTTTTAAAAATATACACTTATATATACAACTTATTTTTATTCTAGAAAAAATATAAAATTATATAATCTTAAAGTCTATACTTTTTTTTTCTGGCTCAGCTTTTGAGTTTCATTCATGTTGTATGTAGTTCTTTCCTATTTATTGGTGAGTGATATTTCATTATATGTACACACCAATATTTGTTCACTCATTTGCCAGATGATGGACATTTGTTTTTACTTTTTGATTATTATGAATAAAGCTGCTGAGAACATTTACATACAAATTTTTCTCATGGACATATGTTTTCCTCTCTCTTGAATTAATGAATTAATATTTAGAAGTGGAATAAGTTTATACTTTATAAAAATTATAAAAACTATTTTTAAAAGTGTTTGTAAAATATTACATTTCTATCAATATCATATAGGCATTACATGCTTCCTAACATATGATATTGTCTTTTAAATATTATTTCTTCTAATCAGTATATTGGGTAAAATGCATTCTGATTTTAAGTTCATTTCTATTGAGAACATTTTCATGTGCTTTTTGGCCATTTATATATCTTTTTTCATGAAGTGTTGCTTAAAATCTTTTACTATTTTTGTTTGGGTTATTTATTTCCTAATTATTGTGTTGTAATAGCTATAATTATATTCTAGATACAAGTCTTATTTCAAACATATGTATTGAAAACACATTCTCTCAGCCTGTGGTTTTCCTTCTTATTTTCTTAATGGTGCTTCTCAAAGAGCCATAGTTTGTATTTTGATGACATCCAATTTATTAATATTTTATTTTATAGTTCTAACTTTTTAGGTCTTAGCTTTAAAAACAAGATGCAACCCAAGGTTACAAATGTTATTTCCTATGTTTTATTCTGGAAGATTTAGCACTTCAGTTTTGTTTTTTGTTTTTTTTTTTTTTAAGGTAAAAGATCCACATAGTTATAATAGTTATAATAGTTATAGTTATATACTTGGAGGGAGGTCAAATCTCAAAAAATAAGATTTATTTTTTTCTATATGGCTATCCTGTTAATCCAACACCATCTGTTTAAAACACTATTCTTTGCCTAATTAATTACTTTGGTTTCTTTGTCAAAATCAATTGGCCATTAATTGGGTCTCTTTCTCAACTCTATTTTTTTTCTTTTAATCTATATGTCTACTTTTATGCCATACTATTTTATGCCATACTATTACTATTTTGATCACATAACTTTAGAATAAGTCTTAAAATAGGATAATGTTAAGTCACCAACTTTGTTTTCTTTTTTCAAGAGACTGACCAAACTATGTCTTTTGTATTTTTATATAATTTTAGAATCAGCTTGACAATACATATAAAAAAAAAATAACTTACCAGAATATTGACTAGAAAAACATTGAAATTATATATCAATCTGGGAACAACTGATATCTTAACAGCATTGATTTTCTAATCCATAAAATGAATCCTTCCATTTATTTAGGTTTTGTTTAGCTATTTTAGTAATATTTTATAGCTTTTATTGTATAGTTCCAATCTATTTTATGTTTGAAATGCTATTGTGAAGGGTATTTCTTAAATTTCAATTACTCATTTAAACTATAGAAATACAAATGATTTTTGTATATTGATCCTCCATCCTGTTACAATGCTAAATTTATTCATGAGTTTTTTAACTTACTTAAGATTTTACATGAATGATTATGTCTTCTGTAAATGCAGTTTTACTTTTTTCTAACCAATCAGTGCACCTTATTTATTTTTTTTTGCCTTACAGTACTAAGTTCCCTACTAATAAAATGTTAAATATAAATAATGATAAATGAGATCCTTATTCTTGATTAGAAAAGAAATATTTTATTTTCCCCCTTAAGTATAATTTTATCTATATGTTTTTCATAAATGGCTTTTATCAGATTAATGATGATATAATCTATTTCTAGTTGCTAAAAGTTTTTAGTTTAGTTTAGTTTTGTTTTTTATTGTATGTGAATGGATATTAAATTTTTTCACATTTTTTTTGGCATCTACTGAAATGACAATATAATAAATTACACTAAATTATTTGTAATGCTAAACCCAATCTTGCATTCTGGCGATAAATCTCATATGGTTATAATATTTATCATTTTAAAAATATTACTGGACAAAGTTTGTCAATATTTTATTAAGAATTTTGCATCTATGTTAATGAGGGTTAGTGGTCTATAATATTATTATCTGGTTTTGGTATTCAGTGTAATCTGGTCCTTATAAAATTAGCTAGAAAATGTTTTTTTCCTAATTTATTTTCAGAGTGTGAGTATAATTGGTATTATTGGTATTCCAAATTGGTAACTTAATAATAATAATGGTTAATAGATGTCTGTGTTTTTTTTTATCTTTGTAATTGAAATATTTCTAGTGCTTTTCTACTAAGTATAATGCTGGTATCAGAGAGCCCCCTTACCATATTAAATAATTCTCCTCTTTCTATTTCAGTAAAACTGTTTAGTTCACATAAGATAAGTTTTATCGAATCATCTTTTATAATAACTTCTAGAAATAATTATATGTATTTTTTTATCAGTGTGTGTATATAATGATATATTATTTTATAAAGTTGAAATATTTTATTTATTAGTATTTTATTTACTGGTTTAGCATTGATTGTAAATTAGGAATGTCTGTAGTTTACCACTTATTTAAGAAACTTGTCCATAAGTATTATTTACAAAACCATAGCTAAATGAATTGGTAGACTTTTCATCTTTGTATACTCCGGATCATTTTTAATTGAATAAAGAATTTATATTTCTTAAATTCTTGATAAAAATTGTATTTAAACTCATTCAGGTACAAGCCTAGTTTGTGAATAGTTCCTTAGCAATTTTTTCTAATGTCTTGTTGTTGATTCAGAATTTTACCTCTTGAATTAATTTTGGAAATTTATATGATCAATTTTGATAAATGTTTCATGGCAGTCAAGTTTATAAATATTTATGTTAATGTATGAGTACGCAATAATAGGTATTAGATAAAATATATACAATGTATATATTAGTTAATACTATATATAGTATAGAATAAATATTATACATATATAGCGACACAGATAATTCTGTTATTCAGATGGTATTAAGACATATTGCATCATTTGTTTCCTTAAATTTATGAAACCAAAAAGTAAATAATACCAGATTTTAAAATAATGTTTTTATGAAATTTTAATACCTTTTGCTTTATATATTTTATGCAGTTTCAAAATAATTAAAGCTTAACTATGAATGTTTTTTTATCAATATAAATGACACTTTTTAACAGTTTAATGGGTTAAGTTTTATATTTAACTTTATCTGACATGAATATTGTATTTCCTGCTTTGATTTTGTTAATACTAAAAATACATTTGCATAACTTAAAAATAATCGTATTATTTTGATTTAGGTGTATCTTTTGTAAACATAACATAAATATAGTCTTTTTTCTTTTTTTCTTTTTAATTTAATCTGAGCCTCTCTTTTTTTTCAACGGAGAGTTTAACTCACAGAAATGTATTATGTATTTGCTCCTTGTCATCTTTTTGTTTTCTGCTTTTATTCTGCCTAGTAGCCTTCATGTTTTATACCTTGTGCTATTTGAAAAATATTTTTATTCGCATTTACCATCTTTAGCTTTTATTCATAAGTTTCCCAAAGTACTTTTAACCTATGTGAATCTAATTATTCAAACTGAGAAAAAATGTGTTTTCACGTGCACCTATTTGAGACAAGAATTGTAATGGCCTCCCCTCCTCACTCCTACCTTAACACTCATGTTTCTTACCAAAATCACATTTTGAATTTGTAATCCAAGATTGATTATATACTGAAATATAAGTACATTTGTTTAGCTTAATCATCAGATTTATAACAATTTCTTTGTCTCATCTCTTTGAATCAGTTTGCGATTAGGTCTTTCACGAATTCCTCATGGGTACCATTCATTCATTAGTTTTTCCCTTTGTTTCCTCTCTGTTGTTTGGAATATTCTTCAACAATTTACCAGAGAGATGAGTAAGTACTGTATTTTCTGATTCTTAGCATGTTTATTCATTCATGTGATAAATATTTATTGAAAATCTGTTTTGTAACAATAGCTGTGATAAGAGCTAGAAATACAATAATAAACAACACAGCTCTATCCCTCAGGAGTGTATACCTAGAGAAATATTTTTTTTTGCCATCCAATGTGATTGACATCTTTCCTGAGTATAAAATTCAAAGGTCACAATCTTTATCCTCAAAACTCCTATAGTTGCTACTTCCTTATATTTGGCATTTAATGAAAAAGCAGAGCACTATAGTGCCTATTTTCTCACTTATATAATTTTATGTATAATTCACTTATTGCATAAAGGTATGAAGATATTCCTTTCTTTATCTTTGGGTTTAAAACTTTTTCTGGAGGTGTGGAAGTGTCTCTCATAACTGATTTATTCTAATGTGTTGTTGATACAACATTTTTACCACTTATGATCCCATTATTATGCACACACAAGCTTTTCTTCAGCATAAGAAAATATCTATTAAATACCTGACTATTGGTTCTGAGTAGTTTGTTCTGAGAAATCTTAATTATACAGATGTTGGCTATCCATTCGTATCAGTCATCTTGCTCTCTCTCTCTCTCTCTCTCATTAAATTCTTTAATTTGTCTTTTCCTCTGTACAGTAATCCTTCATTATTTACAATGGATATGTTTCCCAATAGATGCCTGAAACTAGAGAGTAGTGAACCCTATATATACTATGTTTTTTTTCCTGTACATACATACGTATGGTAAAGTTTAATTTATAAATTATGTATAGTAACATATTGGCAAAACAATGATAAAATAAAACAATTATAACAATATATGATAATAAAAGTTATGTGAATGTCACTTTGCACACTCTTTCTCTCTCTCTTTCTCTCAAGTTTATTGTACAGAACTCACCCTTCTTGTGATGATATGAGATGATATAACACCTTATTCAGTTGAGAACTTTCACCTTTTTACTTAAAGAAAGCACTTTATGACTCCTCTTTGGCATATCTGAATGTGCTTTGGGGCCATTTTTAAGTAAAATAAGGGTTACTTGAACAGAAGCACTGTGATGCCACAGATGGTCAAGCTGATAACACAGATGGCTATTTAATGACTATAGGGCAGGTGTGTATAAAGCATGGATACTCTGGACAAAAGGATGATTCACATCCCAGGCAGAATAGAATGGGCAGCACAAAATTTTATCACTCTACTCAGTATGGCATGCAATTTAAAACATTAATTGTCATTTCTGGAATTTTCCATTTAATATTTTCAGATCTTGGTTGACCAAAACTGACCATAACTGCAACTGTGGAAAGCTAAGCTGTGGGTTAGGGGGACTGACTATTGTACATACCTCATCTTAGGCATTTTCTTGGAACAAACTTTCATCTTGTCTTTGCTTAAATGTGTATTTTTTCTTTACTTAAGAACTCATGGAAAAATCATTCCTTCTCTATGAATTTTCTCCATGGAGTCCAAGAGGGTATTTTCTTCAACATTCAGGAAACAATGAAGGAAACTTAGTCAAACACAACACCAACTCTCTGTTCCTCTTGTCTCTATTGGGTTCAAGGCTCTTAAAAGTCAGAGGCTGAACCTTAGACTCTTAGCATGAGTGTTCACACCTACGCTATTACTAAATCATGAATCTAAAAATATTCATTGAGTGCTTATATTGAACAAACATCTGTGCTAGTGTGGAGTAGGACATATACAAATAGAAAAGACCAGACCACACCTTTCAGCTTATGTCTGCATGGTAGTTGTAACTAGTTCCAACAAGGTGTGTTTTATAAAGTAAACTTTCAAAATCTTATATTTTTCTTAATAGTCACAAATCTAAACAAGGTCTGTGTAACTGAAAAGAAAAACATGTACTAAGTAGCCCTCTGTGGCAGATGCTGTGCTAAACATACATTACTACTTTATTTTAATCTGTATAACACAGATACCAAGTAGATATTATCGTCATTTTTGAAATGAAAAATTAAGACTCCATAAACAATTTAATAAAATTTTAGTAGCACTCATATAATAATTAACACCTCTAGCATCATTTTTTAAAATGTTTTTAGAAGGTCGGAAGAGGGTCTTGTTTGGTAAGAGTACTGGCTGCACATATATTTAGGGTTGATTGATTATTGTGATTACCAATGCAAGTGTACATGTGCATGTTTTTGGAATGAAGAGATGAATTTAAGGTAAACTTGTACTGTGTTCAATGTATGCTAGGATAATGCTAATATTGCAGTTTTTGTTTTTAAAGAAAAAAAGTCCAGTTTGCTGAAAGGACAGTAATATTGATAAAGACATCTCTAGCAGAAAATAAATAATTGTGAATCTGAGTCAAGAGTCAGTGAATCTTTCAGCTTGAGTCAAGTCTTATAAGATTGTAGCTCCAAATAATATCTTGGCTACACCCCTATGAAAAACCCTGAGCTAGAATCACCCAGCTAAGCAGTTACTAATTTCTTGACTTACAGCAGTGCTATATGATAATACATATTTATTTTTGTAAGACATCAAGTTTTAAGATGATGTGCTTTTGAGCAATAGATAACTAACTAATGCATCTATTTATTGTGTTAGTTCTTGTATTTGAAGACATTTCCTGAGTAAGGAGAAAGATAGGAACAGAGTGTATACTTCCTTCTTGCCTCCTTTGTAGTTCTTGTTTCATAAAGGTAAGTTATGCCATGATTTAAAAAATATCTCTGTTTACTCAATCCAACTCCATTTCCCTTATAAGTAGTATTATATCTGGTTAATTTTGGGAATTATATTATTCCTCAACCTTAGCTTCTCTAAAACTATATTTTTCTTTCTAAACTTTTGAAAATTATTTTAGTAAGAAACTAGGGAAGATGCATTTGAGTCTTCTACTTTGATGTTTTCCAATTGTTTGAAACATTGATACAGTTTTAAAGCATATACTTCTCTTTGCTCTTAACAAGTATACCTAAAAGATACATTTATATCCTTAAGATGCTGTTATTTAAAAGAATAAAAAAAAACATTTATATATGCTTCATTTTTCCAAATAAGGTAAAATATGTACAATCCTTGAGTTATTGAGGTAGAAGTTTATCAGTTTAAAGATAATTTTTTGTACTCCTTATATATTCTTTTCATTTTTTTTCCTATCTCATTGCATTGGTTAGAATTTTCTAAACCATGTTGAATAGTAATAATTAAAGTGATAACCTTTGACTTATTTCTGCTTTCATATTGCCTCTAGAAGTTTTTCCATCAAGTATGATGCTAGCTTTTATTTTCTGAGAGATTGTAATTATTGTGAGATCATAAACAAATGTTTAATTTTCATTAATTTATTATTTTTTGGATTTCTAGAACTATTCGTACAACACTGGCACATCTTTATATTCTTAGAAATAATTTTAGACACATTTTATTTGTTTAATGTATTATTAGATTCTATTTGTTAATAAAAGTGTATTTTTATAACTAAAGCACTATATGCAATAGTAAGACAGGAAACACACATTTCCTGACGAAATGCACATGATCAATAAGTTCTTACAGTAGGAGTAATGGTAATTATTATTGCGGTAATGTTGTGAATTATAGTTTTTCAAGTACTACACTGGTTCAAAGCACTAATAATGGTACAAAGGAGAACCTTCGTGGTAGGGTAGCAATTTTTCTGCCACCAGTCTTATCCCCCAAAGTTGTAATTAAATGTCATCAGCAAATGGAGGTAGAAAAATACTTTTCAAAGCTCAGGTTCTTCACGTTGCCTCTGTAATCAAATCTTGTTCATTAGTGCTGAGATTCCCAATGCTGATTGTATAAAATAGAAAGACTAGCTCCAAGTGACTGTACTATTTATGGCTAGGAGATCTTGAATATGTTGTTACAATTTTTGAGTCTCTAGTTCTCATCCCTACAAAGTTGCTAGTCAGTTACCCCTAAATTGTTTGCAGATATGGCTTTGAGTGTCAAATAGGATAAAGAGAATGAAGTACTTTTGAACTAGAGTGTACCATACACACATAAAAATGGATCATGATGATGCAAGAGTGATATTAATGCAAGACTCACAACTCACTACATAGAGCAGGATCCTTTTGCTTCCCTATGTTATTATGGGCATTGTGAAACATGGGTTTACATTTCAGTGTTACTTAATTACACTTCTTCATCTCCCAACCATTTTTACATTTAAATAAAACTTTTATTTCATTTAACAATAGAAGGGCTAAAAATTTGCATATTAAGTATGAGTCAGTGGCATGGATATCTAATTAAAACCTTCTATTTTTTTTCCCTCTTCATTTTTCTCCCCTGAGCTTCTGACATTATTGTAACTGATTCAGTGTCCCCATTCTGTCAGCCCTCTGTGCTCTGAGGAAAGCTGTTAAGAAGAGGACCAGAGAGAACAAGAGCATAAGGAAAGCAAGCTGAGGGCAGAGAAGGGAAAAGAGGTTAGCAACTGAGGAAGACAATGGCAAACACAAAAGGAACTGTGACTATGATAGAAAGATCATACAGAAGGGAAGGCACATTGGTAGTGGCTATTGATATTTTTAATAGAGCAAGGTAAGGAAAGGAGAGTTTGAAAAATGGAATTTACTGGAAAGAATAGAAAGGGAAAGAAGAAAGTACAAAATGAGATAGGAGCTTATGAAACTAACAGAGGAGAAAGTGTTACTAAGGAACAAATAGCTAACGGAGGTTAGAAAACCTGTAGTTATCAGCTGAGCAATGAATGGTACATGAAGGTAGTAGATGCTTTAAGAAATTGCTTATAATGTTCCATGAAGAGAGCCCATCACACATTACCATGGAGAGATAGTAATAAGAAGGCAAATGTGTGGATCTTATTTGAAAATCTATCCTTTCCCTTGCTTTACCTTCTACAGTATTATTTATTAGTGCAGGTGTACACCACACCCTCTGTCTTAGATTTCCTTTGTTTTTCTTCTTAGATTTTATACAGAAGCATGACTCAGAAACAGATATTATTTGTATGTCTTCAAGTTAAAAGCAAATATGAGAATCTTCTCTTTCCTTACCCCTCTCTCAACACCAAGTCCATGCTAATATAATTAATTTGAAATTAGTTAAAATACCTGCCCAGTATCTTCCTTTGCCCATTCTGTTAGTGTACACAGATTATTTATTTCTAAAATTATAGTGACTATAATGATACATTGTGAGAAGCAGGGCTCATGTTAGTAGTTGGAACAACCTGTGGCACTGCAATCATTTCGACCCTAGTCTCGGCATGCACGACTGTCCATCTGCCTGTTCCAGCTTCATGGGCAGATATGGATTAGAAGAGCTCATAGAATGACTGAATCTAAATCAGTTAGCAAATTATAGGTCCCAAAGGAAAGGTAAAGAAGTAATTATGCCATTGAAATACAGGCCCCAGCAAAATGGTACCAGGGACCTGAAATCCAATTAGATAAAGAAAATGATGTACATCTATAGTTTGTAAAGGGACTAGGTAACAAGATCAAAAGAACACATGGTCAGCTTCTTCAAAACCCACTGGTCCTGTTGGATGTTTGTCCTGAAAGTAATTTTCTAGATCCATAGTTAAGTTCAGGGATTACCTGTCCTCCTGGTATAGTGTTTCCCAAGTTGCTTGATCTGAGGAATTTCTCAGGCTCTTGTAAAACATACATTTCAGGCCCCACTCCAGGCCTATCAAGTAAGATTTTCAGGAGAGTTCCTTGAGGATTATATATTTAATAAATAACCAGGCAAAATTGGTAAATACTGACTCATAGAGGAGTTGAACTATCTCAGGTGAACAGGAGCTGGGGTGTGATAAGACCAAGGCAAGATGCTACCTTTAAGGCACTATCTAATGAGAAAACTTAATTTCCCTAAACTCCCCAAACAACCATTTGGTTTTCCCATGTTTAGACTTTATTTAACATCAGTGTCCTTACTAAAACCTTGATTTGATGTGTGAGGTAATTAAGCAACTCTAGAAATACCTTTTGCAATTTATCACCTTCATCTTCACTGGCTTTACCACATCCACACATGGCTTTAAGTCCAAGACAAGATAAATAGATATATACTTACATTATTTTTTTCTCGAGACTAATACCCCTCCCTCTTACTCTTTTCATTCTATTTCCAAAAAATTATAATACTGTCCTTGAATGTTGGTTTATTGTTTGAATGTTACTACCTGTTGACAAAGTTTACCTTGATGTTAACTGCTTGTAGTTAAAATAGAAGCTAACATAAATTGTTTTTTCCTGTGTGCCTGCCTGCCCTTGAGAATAATAGCATATTTCATCCTCAGAATAACCTATGACACAGTTACTATTAGGATCCCCAGTCTTTAGTTAAGAAGACTGGGGTACAGGGATTTAAATCAAGTGCCCAAGATCGCCCAGGTATTAAGTGGCAGGACAAGATTCAACCTAAGCATTCAAGCTCCAGGGTTTGAGGTTTAAAGATGAAATTATGCTGCCTCACTTGAAATATTCTGCCACTATCCTCATCTCACCTGCATGAAACGAAGGGTTTCCAGCTTGAGCTGGTTCACTCCTCCATAGACAACTGGTAGACTTTTATTCTTACGAATTATCATATTATGACAGGCTTAGCAAGGGTAACTATGACATAGTACTGAGGCAAGTGCCCCTTGCCCCTAATGATCCAACAATCTCAGCTTCCCTGAGGAAGCCAGGATGACACTTATTTCTGGTGATTGCTGATGTACCCTATCAACCAAATATTAACTAAGTAGGCAGATTGCTGATCTGCTCTTTGCTTGGGTGCTGCTTCTACTCCTGTACCACATTACGCTGGCAGAAAGATCCTTTCCTCATTCTCTTACACCTGGGAACATCTATCCCATCTCTACCTGCAGTCCATAGTAGCCTTTTTTTAGGTCTGGTTTTTGTACTGCTTTTTTTTTCTGACCAGTCCTAGGCTAAATCCATTGCTAAATTTTAAGGTGTGCCACCACCCACAGGGAAGCAGACTCACAGACTTCTGAAAGCATGGCTTTTGCTTGAGACCCCAGAAGGACCTAAATAGAATCACCACAGAAATTGTATCCACATTTGAATTCAAATCCATTTGAGTGGCACACACCCTTTTCACTTTTTCTAAGATTTGTAACAACCAAATTTTGTCAAGATGTGAATTTTCATTCCTCTTAAAATCTGCAGGGAGTCCCATTACCAATAAAGCAATCTGCTGCATCTTGGTACATAATCATTTTAAAGCATCAGAACTCTCTTTAGTTTTCTTTCAAAGTACTGAAATTGAAAATCCAAACCTCCTCTGCAGAGTTTGAATATGGCCAAGTAATCTAGGTAAGTTCCAGTATCCTTACACGTTGTTGTTAGATACTTTCTTGGGTAAAAGTCATCTAACTCTTCTGTCTTTTAATAGACAAACTGTGAAACTGAAGCTTTGTGGCAAAATTTGTGTTATGATTAGTGGCTTTTCAAACATAATGAATATGTGGTTAGAGTTTATTTAAAAATGAGATGGAAAATATGGACACCAGTGAACATATTCTAGCACTATAAGATTCGAGAGAAAGAATATAAGCTGATTGGTGGCCTCTGTTCTTGATGGTCAGGATTTCAGTTATACTGTTAACTCTGTGCAAAATCTAGATTATTCTTCCTTGAACTCTAAGTAGTGTAAAGTCACTTTAAGCCATTATTTAAGTAACAGGTCCAATATATATTTTTTTGTTTTAAAATGAAATTATTGAAATGAAAATATTTTTGTCTGTCTGTTTTATAATTTCATTAAGGACAGAGGGTTAAAACAAAATCTATAAAAACAGATAGTATATTTAGACAAATACCTCATGTTCCCTAAAACCATGAACTTCTGTTCATACTTACAGCTTCCATTTGATTAGAGAAGTAAAATCCCGGTCAATATATTTTAAAAGTTTTTGGAGAGATCCATTCATGTATAAGGACTACAAATAAGGGCACTTACCTACCATACATAGATGTTTATATAAAAAGCAGGAAGGAAGAAAGGGAGGAAGGGGGGAGGG